>NDXZ01029851.1:0-12228 GCA_003055125.1 Paykullia maculata
AGAAAGTCAACTAGTTACATTTTAATTTTTTTTTTTTTGTTCAATTTTATTGCTCACTGTATTGATAGAATATGTTTGATATATTCTCTGTTTACAGAGCATGTTCATTAATTTATTACAAAAAATGAATTTAATTTATGTATTTGTTAAACAAGTTGTAAGAACTTTAATTTTTTATAAGTGCTTAGTAAATTTCTATATGCAAAATTTTAAACGAATTGATTTAAAACTGCAAAAATTATTAAAATACATATTTGAATCATGTGTAGAGGTAAATGTAACAACTAATATATGTATGTAAATATCCATATATACGTACATACATATAGATATATATTGTGTATGTACATTTATGAATAACAAAATATAATAATAGAACAATATGCAAATATTCTTGTCCATGATTTTATAATTTACAAAAACATGAATTTAATTAACTTTTTGAACATTAAAACAAAACTTGTGCTGAAAGCCAGAGCAAAAAACATGTCAAATTAAAACAATTAAATTGCAGATGAGTTTTTTTCTTCTTTGTTTTAATATTACAATTTATTTTAATTTTTTTTCTCAGTGGGGCGTGATATTTTAAATGGCATTTCAATTGTCAATAATTATTTTGCAATATTTACCAACATTATTAATGTTGATAAGCATTATTGTGTTTATTTTATTACAACTATTTTTTGTGGATATTTTTCAATAAAAAAATATTAATTTATGTCATGCACTCATAACAACATACATATTCATACATATAAAACATGCTTTACATTCAATTAAAGACTGGTGCAAATGTCGTTCAGATAAAAAATAACATAAATTTTTATTGGGATTTTTAAGAAGTAATAATATAATAAAGATTTTCTACTTTTTATCATGTAATTACTGGGATCCTTTATGGACCAGGGAGCCTATGAATTCAAAACTATTAAAAACGAAAAAAAATTAAAAATTAAATTTTTTAAAAATATTTACAAAGCGCAAAAATACAAATTAGACCTGTATTGAAAAAAATGTAATAAATTTGTAATACTAGTTGTCGTTCAGCAGTTGAAAATTACCCTTAACTAATTGAACTTCTAGACATTACCGTTTTTAGATTGTTTTGTGAAAGTCGTATTCAATTTAATTTAATATAAAAAAAGATTCTAACTCTTCCGAGCAGTGTTGACAAAAGATAATAAAGAAAAATATGCTAGAACTGTTTTAAATAATAGAAAATGGTCAAGCAGTAGAAGTACAAACATATGTACATGTAAGAAGAAAATAAATATGCTTAATTGGCAACACTGCTTACACAGTATTGTTAGTTTTTTTATACTCTTCACACATGTGGCAAGGGTATATATAGGTTTGTCATTCCGGTTGTAATTTCTATAATATTCATTTGCAACCCTATAAAGTATATATATTCTAAATCCTTATAGATAGGGAAGTCAATTTAGCCATGTCCGTCTATCCGCTCGTTGGTTGAAATCAAGTTTTCATAGCTCCCATAGGTCACCCAAAGTTGTATGTGGTATCAAACTTTTAAAAAAATCAGTATTGAAAACTGACAAGATCCATCAATAACCGACTGAGATTCCAGTAAAAAAAGACCACTGCCTCTTTTTTTTAACTATTATTTTGCAGCTTTGAGATAAACTACAGATATATTTGAAAAAAATATGATCAATATAGCGCTCTTACTTGTTAGAAATTGGAAAGTTCTAGATAGAATTTAAATAATTTAGTCTTACTGATACTACAGGATGTCTGGTAGCAAATTTATATTTTTAAATACGTTTATTTTAAAAAGTAATAAACCATGCGGAGAGAGGGTGGCTCCGTTGAAATTATCGATTATGCGGATTTGTCAGCCACGATGTTGCAGTGGTCGACTGAGCATCACGCGTTCGCTGTGGAGACATTCATTTTTTAAAAGTAATGATTCTTACGTAATTGCTCGTTGAAAATTTTGTTCAAAGTCCGGTAATCGGCGAATACGTGATGGACAGAGTGTAAATTAAATTCGTTCGTGGGTGCAGAGATTCCGCGCAACTGCCTTGGCTATGAATATTCCACGGCCAGGGCCCAGTCGATCTTCAAGGACTGCCGAAAACATTGAACTGGTTGAAAGCAGTTTACATGAAAATCCGCGGCTTTCAATACGGAAAAGAGCAGCCTCACTGGGATTTCCAAGAGCGATTGTTCAAGAAATTTTAAAAAATAATCCGAAGTTCTATCCTTTTAAAATTTAAATCGTTCAATAACTTAAAGAAAGTGACTTTGATTTACGCAAAATTTTTGTGAAACGATGTTAAAGCGTTTTCGCACTGTAAATCCCATTTTTTGTAGCGGCGAGGCTCATTTTCACTTAAACGGCAACGTCAACAAGCAAAACTGCCGTTACTGATCTCCAAGAACCCGCAACCCTCGATTGAAACATCAAAAATCATTGCATTGCCCCATGGTAACTGTTTAGGGTGCCTTATCCACGCATGAGATAATTGGACCATTTTTTTTTCGAAAATTCTTGAGGTCAGGCGACGAATGTCAACGGTGAAAATTATCGACGCATGATTACAGAATTCTTTTTGCCAAACCTGCGAGCTCGTCCATCGTTCTCTTCACACACGTGGTTTTAATAGGATGGGGTGACTGCACACACAATTTGCTTCGGGAAAATTTCCCCTAAAAACTGATCAGTCGCTTTCGGGACATCCCATGGCCACCGAAGTCGCCCGATCTAACTCCCATGAATTTTTTTTATAGGGCTTCCTCAAAAAGAGGGTTTATAATGACAATCCCCAATCTCTTGTGGCTTTAAAGGAAAGTTTTCGTCGAGAAATCAGCTCAATTGAACCAAGTTTACTGCAGCATGCGGCGCAAAACACAAGGCTCCGTTTTGAACAGTGTGTTCAACTCGACGGTAGACATCCGGATGACATACTCTTTAAAAAATGAAATCCGCACTTTCATTTTATCGTTCAATGCTCCTATTAAAACTTTGTGTCAATTATTACGTTTTTTATTTAAGTTTGAAAATGAAAATCTGCTACCAGACACCCTGTACTACTGATACTGATACTTGGACATACATTTTTTATCGTTTTATTAGAATACGGAGTAAAGAATTTATTAAAGATTGCAAAATCTGCTCAAACTCATTGCATAAACATATTGGATATCATTATGTATATCAGACTCCTTCAATATATAATTTAAGAATCAACATAACAATTAGCTCTACCCTAACATACAGTGACAAATGACACAAGAGTGAAGCATTGAAAACGAATCAACTACATATGTACATCATAGATACGTATGCTAAGTGTTATCAAAGAACGTTTATCGTTATTATTACAAGCATATTTGAAATTACATAACAGAATTATAATAACAATAATAGTAACAATACCAAATACATAAACGACAATAAAACAAAAAACAAAAAGTAAATAAATACTCAGTTAATATTTTTTAAATAGCAGAGGCCGACAAAATTAAAAAAAAATCGAAACCCAAAATTCAAAATTATTAATATTTTTATATTTGTTAATAAATGTTTTTAAAATATGCATTAAAATACAAAATATCAAAATATATTTTGATTAAAAATAAAATATGTTTTTAAATTATAAAAATTTTGCGCTTTGCATAATTGTTGTGTCCATAAATATATGTATTTATGTTGATATTTGTTGTATTTTTTTCTAACTCAGTGCATAAAAACTACATGTTTAAAATTTCAACAAAAAATTTGTGGAACCACATTTCCTCATTCAATCAAATCTGCACTAACTGATTGCAATCAATCACCATGAAAAGCTTATCGCTTTTTTTGTGTAATGAGCTTTTAAAACTTTGTATATAAAAACTTAATTAATTTAAAAAAATCGTTAAAGGATAATTTTTATAATGCTTCTTATTTAATGCGCACCGAAACAACAATATTATACTTCTTGTTCTTTTGAACAACCATTCCCCGTGTTACACGAAGTATAAGCAAGAAAGAACAATGTTTTTCAATGATCTAATACAAACATGTAGCAAACAAATATGCATGTAAGCTATCGTGAAGTTTACCTAAATCTCAGCCGTACCAAAGTTTGTAAAATATATCTCATATCACATACCACATGCATGTCCGTAGAATAGCTGAAACTTTATTTCTACATACCAAAGACACAACACAGCTGCTAATTAATCCTTGTCGCTTGATGGTAAAGGGCATAAAAAACAAGGGATGAACAAAAAAAAAACATAAAATTTAATTTAAACATATTTGCATATTCAATACACAGTTTTGTAAACATTAACTACATATACTTATATGTATGTATGTATATATTAATACACATATGTATGTATGTGCGTCTTTAGTTAGCTTTAGCTGCAGTTGATAGCCTTAATTGAAATCGTGTTAAAACTTTAAAACCTATTAAACCACAAGGTAAACAATATAATTGAAAAATGCTCCGCCGTTCTCATTGTTAATGGTTACAAATGCCCAAGTTAGTGTCAGTATTTATTTATGTTTATACCTATTTGTAGTAAGCGAAAAAAAACAACAACGTTGTGAGGAAAATAAACATATGCGAGCTGTGAAGGTATACAAAAATTAATTAAATGCATCATAGTAGGTTTGTATATCTTGTAAAATATGAAAATATTTAAATACAAGTAAAAACAATCCACGCATTTCAATCACAACTGTTAATATATGAAAAATCCTATTTTAGAAGAAAATTTTTAAAAAATGCTAAAGATTAAAAAAAAGTTAAAAAATTTCAAAGCAAAATATTATTAATAAATTGATAGAATTTATTATTTTTAGTTGTACCATAGTGCATATACGTAATATTCAGAATAGTATGAATTAATTTATTACTTATACGTCTTCAAAACTATTAAACGAAGAGAGATTTCAAATTTTTTTCAAACTCAAAACGTTAGTAAATAAAAGACTAGGCTCTTAATATAGCATCTTAAAAAATGTGCAGTTTAAGCACAGACAGTAATGCAGTGGGATAAATATTTGTGCGTGTGCGTGTGTGTGTGGGAAGGGTAGTACTGAAACAGACCACACCCGTTAACTTCTTTAATATCAATCGTCTTCTTCATTACAGAATCTTCTGTTATCTCCAACATTTACCTGATGCTAATGTCTCTAAAAACATTAGCCACCAACTATTGCTCGACATTCATATATACCATATGCTGCATTCTCAAATTCCTTCAGGCGCAAACCTTATTTAGTTCTTGTTCAGATTATATTTCAAGTGTTCATGTCCTGTAACCAAACGAAGTTATTCAACTAAAATTCCATCCATTGTATCCCAGTAACTTTGCTTGCCTTCTGACATCAAACGAGGTTGGTTACGGATTATCATATATGATGCCTTTATAATATATGATAACCATAACCAAAGAGCATCATATATATGATTATCCGTAAACAAGTGTATAGTTTATATACAATCACATAATGATTCTCACGTATTTATAAGCACAAAATCGAACATTCAAACGGTTCACTATTGGGGACATCATGCAAACGTAAAATTTTAGAATTCATATGTTAGCTGAACAAAAAAAAGAGTTTTAGAAACAAAAGAACCATGAAGCTTTAAGCTTATATCTCAATGGTGCTTAAGACAATATTTAGTAGCACAATTATTAAAGTTGTCAACATCTTAGCTACTTATTGTCCGATTTTTATAGTAAAAAGTTAAGGATGAAATAAATTCTTTGCTTATTTTGATCTTGTTGTACCAAGATATTCTCAAAATTATGCAAAAAGTTGGTTTGTAGTTTATTGTGTTGCGCTTTCTGACTATCTGTCGTTTATGTTCAAACTTTTTCAAAAGGTGTAATATCAAATTGTGTCTCATTTAATTAATTAAAATGTCAACAAAATTGAGCCCTAGGATCTATCTTATTTATACATACATACGAATTAATTTCCCAAAAGCCTGAAATCGATTGCTTAAATAGTAGTAGTTTCAAGGAAATTACTTTCTTTGATAATACAAATTTAGTTGAATTTAATTTCCGCATGTGCTGACATTATATATTGACATACACAATGTATAACTGACTTAACTGTTATGAATTTGTGTATGTAAATATATCATTGTAATACATATGTTTGTATATATGAATATTATTTGAAAATTACTTACATGTGGAGTTTTCAGCATAAGTAGCCTTTAGCACATTTATATATGTATATTACTCCTACGTTCCACAGTGGGCCTGCCGTAGCAATTTATCTATTTCCTACGAAATTAGTAACGAAATAGTAACAAATAATAAAGTAGTGCAGAATAAAAAAGAAGTTTTTTAATCTTTTAATTACAATCTGCCTTTTTTTAAACTTATCATTATTATCACATTAGTTTTTATTACAAACAAATACTCTTGCAGACTTAAACGGAGAGTAACCAAACATTAATATTTGTTTCTCAATTAACTTGGCCTCAAAAGTAACAAACACTATTAGTTTTATATACATATTTTGAAAAATAATTTTAATCTCATATATTGTTTTATAACTTATTTCTTACCTTAACAATTTGAAAAAATGTTAGCCGAAAATCGCTCAAAGCAATTAAAAAAAAATTTTAATATTCTTTGCACTTGTTAAAATGCTCATTCAGTTTGCTTTTTCATTCTTACTTAATCACACAACAATTTTACATTTTTTTAAGAAATAAATTGAAAGTCTTCTGATTATCATGTATTAGTTTCAGTGAAATGCAACATATAAACAGCTTTAAATTAACAACAAACTTTAAAAATTAAAATAATAATGTCCAAGCGACAAATAAATATATCCTTCAGTTTCAGTTTATTTATATAAAACTTTTAACTGGACAGCACCGGTTTTCTTTTTGACATTTTACTTTATGAAGGTATCAAAAAATTAATTATTTGCAAATTGAGCTGCAATTTTTTCTATATCATTACGACAAACAATAAGATCTTAATATTTTCACGATCAATTTCACTGTAAATTTCCAATAACGCATATGATAAAAGTGCTTGTTGTAAGTAGTTGCAAATCCATACAAACCTTTACATATATTATCAATTAAAACTTTGAGCATTGGGAAATAAGCTGAACTCATGCATGGTACATACACATTAGGGTTTTTATTTAGAAAATTTTAACCACGAAATTTTATGGGATTATAACAAAAAACAAACAAAATTTGAGAAGAGTTTATTAGTGTGCCAAAGTCACCGACCGATTATTGGTCAAATAAATAGTCACCAATATTCCGCGTTCTGGAGCAGTGTAGCGTAACATTGTTTATTAACGTGTATTTCGCATGTGTTTACTACACAAATGTCAAAACAGAACTGACATTAGGGGCCAATTGCAAATTTTATAGCATTTTCTGATAGGAGGATTACTTTTGCGCCACCTTGTAGAAACTATTTAATTTTTAATTTTTTACGGTTTTAATTATAAAAATATTTTAATATAGATTATCACTGACATGTTTCTATTTTTAAAAAAAAAATTTTTAGTAATCATTAATTACATATTAATCAAACGGCTTTTATTATTTTTTTTAAATATTAATAAAATAAAATACAAATCCGGAGTTACAAAATATCGAAATCAATTAGCAAGAAAAAATATCGAGATTATATATCGATAGTTTTTTGAAAAATATTTGTGTTATTGGAGGCAAGTACTTATCTCGCTTGCTAGGGACTTAAATAAGACAAAACCTTAATATTACTTGAATTAAAGAATTACTATTAAGGGCTCTTTTTGCATATATGAAGTCGAAATGACAAAAAATGATGTAATTAAAAATTAAAGAAAATATACCCAGCAAAAACTGGGTAATGAATTGCTCTTACTCAATAACATACTTTTGAATGAGTATTAAATACCGTCTGCATTACTTAGAAGTAGTTTTCTAATAACAAGATTATATTGTGAAACGTAATAATTTGTTTGTCGGTATCTAAAAAGATATAAATGCTGCATACACTTTGGCTGAAAAAAAATGTTAGGAGCCACTTTTATAAGTTATTATAATTCTCGTTTGGGTTAACATACTTTAAGTATAAGTAATTATATTTTCGACGAATGTTTATAAATTTAAACAGCGGTTCCTAAACCGGTTCCAAAGGTTATTTCTTAGTGTTTCTGTTAAACGAAAATAACGCTAGGAGTCACTTTAATAAGTTATTATAATTCTCGTTTGGGTTAACATACCTTAAGTATAAGTAAATATATTTTCGACGGATATTTATAAATTGAACCGGCAGTTTTCAAACCGGCTCTAAAAGTTTTTTCTAAGTATTTCTGTTAAACGAAAAAAATGCTGGGAGCCACTTAAACTAACTATTATAATTTTCGTTTGGGTCAACATACTTGAAGTATTAGTAATTATATTTTCGACGGATGTTTATAAATTGAAAGGGCCGTTCTCAAACCGGCTCTAAAGGTTTTCTGTAGGCCCATGCAATCAACTGGATGTTTCACTTAATAAAAGCAAGAAGTTATGTAATATTTTAAAAGTAGTGACTTATTCAATTTGTTATTTGTAGTTAAGAGGGCTGCTTTAATCATTGCTAGTAAGTAGTTACCTAATGACATTGAAGTAAAGACTTCAAAAAATCCCTATTTGTAATCAAGGGTGATAATGACTTATTTAAGTCCCTATTTAAAAGTGGACGTGGTAAGTGCTTGCCTCTAATGACATCGCCGTGTTAAAGTAATGAGTTGAAATGTCAAAATTTAAGTAGTGCAACTACTGTATTTTTATCATTTTAACTCATTACAAAGCAATGCAAGTTTTTGCTGGGCAACTACTGAAGTGTATATCAGGTAAAAAAATAAGTAATTTTTTGATGTATGTATGTACATTTATTAAAAGCAAATAACAGTAAAGTTAATAATAATTAAAAATAATTGACTGACATTTCTAGCACAAGTAACTGAGTGAGTATTTTGCATTCGGGTTAATTATCAAATTAAACAAAAACCTAAATTACACCCACATGTGGTGGATAATTTGTTTATCCGTAAATTTTTGAGTAAAGAAATTCGAAAAATGTAAAGTAAATGCTAACATTTTTTGGAAATTATTTCTTATAAAACGTTTTTAATAAATTAAAAATTTATCAAACATTTCTATAAAGTCAAAAATTAAAAAAAAAATATCAAAGTTAATTACAATTTTCCTAAATCAAAGGTTATCAAATCAATAAGTTAAAGAAAATTTTTATTTCAATCAAATATATAAAGATGAAAACAATTAAAGAAATAGTTTTTATTCAAATTTTATAAAAAATAATATATTTTTTTGAAATTTCCTAAGAAACCACAAATTGTTACAAAATTTCTATAAATAAGGCAGTGAAATGAACCCAAACGAAGAGGGCACCTTGTTATTGGTGCCCTCTTCGTTTGGGTGCCTTATGACACGTGTAAAATAAAAAATTCAACAAGACTCATTAAAACAACGTACGAAAAAATTATCGCATATTGCACTCTGACTTTGAAAATAATTTCTGATCGAGAAAAGAATTTGTTTAGTTTAATAGACTTTTACTTTTGGGATTGGGGATTGATTCCAGCAGAGCAATGTTACGATTGCATTAACTTGGTAAAGTCGTATACTATCCCTGGAAAGGTCAGTTACAGTCTGCTTACCTTGTCATCTGTGCCAAAAGTGGTAGCCTCCACGTGGTAACGTCAATCAGCAAACGCTGGTTGACGGCTAAGGTGAGGGGCGAGCTGCACCTCTGGGTTTCTCTTTGGTTATCCTGAATGGTACGCAAAAATCGGTGCATCTTAAGAAGTAGGTGACAAATTGAAGGGAAGAAAAATCTGCTAATCATCCGAAGATAAAAGGATTAATGAAACCGTAATGAATGAAGAAAAATGTACGGATCTATGCTCCTTATAGGAACAACAGGATTTAATATATATATAATAGACTTTTACTATCATTTACATGAAACCTTATGCATAAAATATATATATATAATCCTTTTACTCTTGTAAGGAGAATAGGGCTGTATTTCTACAGCGTCCGTACGTTATATTTTCCAATTCTTATCCCTGTTTTCATGCCAAATGTCGTTATCTTTAAATCGGATTTATTTGTTTTTTTTTTGCTTCGGTTTCGGTAGTAGTTTGAATTTAAGCTGAATTTCTATTTCTTTTAGGCCATAGCCATGCAATGTTATGCAGGCCCACGATCGATCGTCTGAGCCTCTTTAGCGTGACAGGGGATAACAAGCCCGGTTGAACATTTGAGGTGAGGTTGACATTTTAAAGGAATGGCTATGGGTATTAATAATAATAAAATTGTATACGCTTCACTTTTCCATTGGTTCCCCATAAATTAGCAGCAGCCTAATCCTAATCGCCCTTAAGTTGTTTTCATAAACCTCTCTGTGTTTTTTGAAGAACAAACTTACATATATACACACTTTTAAATTTAAATTCATAAATACATAAATACATATGTTATTTTAAATACACCTTAATGTAAAAAGGTATTTTCTATTCTTAGTAGTTTGCAAATATACACACTTACATTAGTCCTTTAGGGCAAGACTATAACAAATTCAGTGTTGCCACTTTGTGGGTAGCTACCTCATCTGAGTGTAATTTTGTTTGTAAAGCGTGGGTAATCACTTGAATGTGTTGTTAAGGGGTAGCCAACAATTATCTCTTTATCCATTATCTGTCTTTTTTTAGTTTTCCTCTTTTTTCAATTTAATTTTCATCAATTCATTTTAATTTACATCGAGATTTATAAATTTATTTTTCTATTTGAGTTGTGTCGTTTAGGAAATAAATGCATTATTTTAGATATGTATTTGCAATTTTTTAACATTTATAAAAACAACAAGCGTTTTCTTACGTATGTAAGACTAACTTAAAATTTGCTGTGGAACTTTTAAAAAAATACATTGATGGCTGACACCGTTGTTGAAATTGTATTTACCATAAAAATTATACATACATAAAAATGGCAATGAAAATTTTGAACTTATTTTAAATGCATATGTAAATATGAATATTACCTTTGATTTTGATTTTTTGAATAACAGATGGATTATTTTTTTATAAAAAAAACCTTATGTCTGAAAATTGTTTAATTTCTGATATGTTCACTAAAATCCACAAAATAAACAATCAAACTATATTAAATCTTAAGTAAACCAGGTTTTTCTAATTTTTGCAAATATGTACAACTAATTCAACTTCACCTAAGGTGATAAGGATATACATATGTATGTATATAAGTTTGTCATTCCTTTTGTAATTTCTACAATATTCATTTGCGACCCCATAAAGTATATATATTCTGAATCCTTATAGATAGGGAAGTCGATTTAGCCATGTTCGTCAACTTTTCTCAGCCCCCCGATGTCGTACGGACACGGTATTAGTATCAAACGATCAGAAATTTTCTCGAGATGCTTACCATTGAAAATCACCAAAATCCGACAATTAACGAGATATAAACAAAAAAAAATTTTTTTTTTACTCAAAAATGATTATATTTGTGTGTAGGACATGTTTTTGAGAAATTTAAAAAAAAAATTTTTTTGAAATACAGTCGAACTTCCATAACTCGAACTTCTCTAACTCGAAGTTCTCCATAACTCGAACAAAAAACATACACACGAACTCTATAACTCGAAGAATTTTCTCTAACTCGAAGTAACTTGGTTGGCAATAGCGTTTAAAGAACAAATCTCCTACAATTTTCCTTCCGTAACTCGAACTTCCATAACTCGAAGTTCTCCATAACTCGAACAAAAAACATACACACGAACTCTATAACTCGAAGAATTTCGCTTGTGTAAATAGTTTGTTGATTTTGTTTCTTAGTTATATGTAGTTTGTTTTACTCTCTTTTGTTGCTTGAGCTGGTTTGTATGTTTTACTCGCTATTTTTGTTTATTTTTTTCGGGGAATCACAAATTTGTTTATTTGTTTTTTTATGGCAACTAAACGTGTTTTAAAATGCTTATCGATTGAAGAAAAACATAAACTTATAAAAGAAGTCGAAGATGGATTAAAGAAAAAGGAAGCAGCTGATAAATATGGTATCCCGGCAAGCACGGTCTCAACAATAATCAAAAATAAAGAATCAATTAAAAACTCGTTTGAATCTGGATTTCGTTTATGAAGTAAAAGAGTTAGGACCCCAAAATTCAAAAATGTCGACAAAGCAGTCCTCGACTGGT
>NDXZ01029853.1:0-16041 GCA_003055125.1 Paykullia maculata
AAAAAAAAAAAAAAAGTCGGAAAAAAAAACAAACGAATGAACAAATATAGTGGAAAAATATTTTCACAAGAAATATTCAAATAAAAATACCGAATTGGAAAGAGAACAGCGATTTTATTATGTGCTTGAAATTTTATTAAAAAGGCTGGAAAATATACTTTATTTGGAATTTATTTACTTAAATAATAAAGCTTTTAGGTTTAATGGAAAATGAACTCTTTGTGGCTGTTTGAAAAAGATTTTATTTTTTGTATAGAACAGGTTTTAAAGTTGGTCTTTAAGTGTTTTCTTGGCATGCTTAAAATGTAAATGTTATAAAAGTAAAAGGATCTTGCAATTTTCTATTAATGCACTTTATACTTTTTATATATAAAGCTCATATTAAAAGTATATTATGTCCTAAAGCAATGCACAAGCACATTTATTAATATGCCTTCACGAAAGATAATTTCTCGATAAATATAAAAAGTCTTTGCTTTATTTGATTATATTCGCTTGTGGTTAAAATCGGTCCCGTAAATATCTTTTCGTTGCCCATTTTATGTTTCATCATTTAATAAAAATTTAATTTTCCATTAAACCAAAAGCTTTTCTATTTAGGCAAATAAATTTCAAATATAATATATTTTCCAGCCTTTTTAATAAAATTTCAAGCACATAATAAAATCGCTGTTCTTTGTTGTTTAATAGGAAAGAGTTACATTATGTTATTCTATATATATATGGGTCATTAATCGTCAAGTGGACCAACTTTTGAATTCGATGTCTTCCGATCGGAATGATGTTCTAAGCTTTCTTTTGAGCAAAAAAAAAAAGCCCTTTTTGAAAAAAATAATTAAAACAAAATTTTATTTTGCAAAAAAATTTAATAAAAAATTTTTGGAAATATTGCAAAAATAGCTATCTAAACTACTTCGCTAAGAGCAATAGGTAATAAGTTACATGGATGAGAAAAAACACCTGGTTGGCCAAAAGGTCAAATTTTGACCCCCTCTAACTGAGAGAGTTCTTGACCGATATTGTTAAAAAATTGTGTCTAAGCTACTATTCAATAGGACTAACTATGGTGCAAATTTCATCCGAATCGTTTTTTCAAGTTGGTCTACTTGACGTGATATGACCCATATATGTATATCTTAATTGCCTTTTTATTATAAAAACATACTAAGAAACTGCATAAAATAATTTAAAGCTCACACAGTATTTTACCGTACATTGAACTTTTGGGTTAAATAAGTGATTCCATATCTAAAAGTAAAAAAATACTACTAAGACGCTGTCGGTGAAAATTTACTTTCTTAGAATATCTTTAAATATAATTCGTTGCCCCTATTATGGTTTACAACTCAACTCAGTTAAAACAACTCAACTTTAAAACAACTAAACCCTTTTTTGGTATTACGGATTACAACTTATTCTAGTTGAAATTGTATTGATGCTGCCAGTCTTAAAAGTGACGATTTGACAGTTCAATACATAGGTGATGCTATTGTGTCGAAAAAAAAAAATCGTAGTTTACCGCTTACAACCTTTTGTTAATGAAACAACTGCTAGTTATGAGTTGTAATTTTTTTATGTTTTTGACAACCTCACAAACACAAGTTGTTATCCATAATACTAAATTGCAAAATTTCAACTGAAGTATAGTTAAGTTGTAAACCGTAATAGGGGCACTTGCAATATTAAGAAGAAACTTTGGAAATTTAACTTTTCCACAAAGATTTTTTTTTAATATTGAAATTCCTTTTTTTATATCTTAATACTATTATATACATATACTTATATAGATTAATTTTAATCATCATTGCGAAATTATTTAAAGACAAATGTTAGAGAAGAGTTTTTATTATGTTACTTTTTGGACTAACTGATTCTATTCTCATGATTAAATTGAAAAGTTAAATATTTTGTTATGGTCATCTGAATTGTTATTGGTATGATTGAAATTAAATTATATTATTTTTTCTTTTTATAAAAAATTAAGCATTTCAAAATAGCCATCAATGCTATTGTTTTTATCCCCCAATACATATACAGACACCCCTCTAATATTCTATTTAGATTAAACAATTCGATTTAGTATTTTTTTTTTACATTTTCTACATATTTTCATTTACTTCTGTAAATCCTATTATTTTTATTATTAAAAATTGTTTCCATCCATATGTGTAACATTGGCTTTTTTGGTATACATTACACAATTGTAATGCAAAAAGCTTATCCAAAGTTCACTTAAATTGAATGCAATGTAGTGCAAAAATATGTTTTGTATAACATGACCAAAGAACAAACAAAAAACTCCACTTTATTGTTAAAGAAATGGACTGTGATTTGAAAAAAAAAACAACAAAAAAACAGCAAACGATACCAAACATCATTTAAGCATACACCAGCTCATCTACAGTATAATAGTACTAGTTGTTTGTAAGTGAAATAACAACATGCAACATACAGAAGCAATAACAGCAAAATAACATTCAACAACAACGACAACAACATAAATAGCGATTGCTATTAATACAAAACATGTTACACTATACAATATACATAACTCCAACATACATCTTACAACGTATAATGAAATAAACCAGCAAACAATTTTGAGATAAAATCAAACAACTTTCTGTTTATAGACAAAATATTAATAAAACTAACCAAGATTTTCTAATAATATTTTCCAAATATTTTTTTATAAAAATTTTTGATAAATATTCTCTAAATAATCAAAAAGTTGGCCTTCAGCAGAAACCTTGCAATAAAATTTCTTTTAAAATAGTTTTCAACAAAATATCTTTTAAACCTTAAAAGAATATTTTTTAGAGAGTTTTCAAAACATTGTCTCTTAAAAACAATTTCTTAAAAATTTTCAGTAATTCCGTATTTATAAAAAAAAAAATATTTTATATAGAAAATTCGGATTCTATAAAATTTTATACAAATTGTCTATATTTATAATTTATTGAAGTTTTTTAATAAATGCTTGTCTTATTCACAAATAATTATTTTTAATCAAGTTTTCCATAAATTTTTCTTTAAAGAGATTTTTTTACAAATTCTTTATATTCAGAGGCTTTTTCTTAAAATTTTCGAATTCAGAGAATCAACGAAAAATTGTCCTCTCTCAGTTTTTTTGATGTAAGGAATATTTATATGACTTTTCCCTGCATGAGAAATATTTAATAAATTCTCTTTTTTTAAAGAATTTGACATACATTTTCTTTTTGTAGAGAAATTTTATTGCAACTATCAGTTTAAGAAAATTTACACATTTGAGAAAATTTTTGATAAAATCACAAGTTTGAGGGAATTTTTTTTTATTTATAATAAAAAAAAATTTTAAGTGAATTTTTAATAATTTTTCTAAATGTTTTCTTTGTAATATTTCTATTAATTTAACTTTTGCCAACAATCTCTAACTTTTTTCCTTTTAAACTCATGTTTATTCCACTCTTAACCAACTTTCCTCTTTATTGCAAGTTTTCTATTAAGCAAAATGTTGTTTGGATTATATCCATGTAATTGTCTGCATTCCACTGGTACCGTTTTATTTTTTTTATTACATATGATTTAAACTTTAATCTTGTTTTGTTTTGCTTAATACTCTCCTACCTTTCCACCCTATTCGATAATAGAAAACACAAAATTGTTCTTCAATCGCATCATGGGAATTATGTGAATCTCATCGAGCGTTACAATACGACCATAAAACGGTCAGTTCAAATAAACTATAACGAAATTCTATTAAAATGGTTTTACATTTTCTTGTTGCCCCTGTATTGTGATTAGTTGTGGGATTGATTGAAAAATACGGAAAATACAAAAATATAAATTGCCAATCGATTTAAACTGCAAATAGTTATACTAAATTTACAATTTCCCAATTGTTTTTCCTTTGCCTCAAACTCCCCTGAAGTCATTAAAACTTGTTATATCTGACACAATGTATAAGCATTCATACACACATACATATATACATAGATATGTATGTATGAACATAAGCTTATGTTCATTTGATGCTGTTAAAGGATGTATAGATCATTATTTTTAGGTCAGTTTTTTTTCCTTAATATTTAAGCGATATTCATAAAAACAAATAACAAAAAACAATTTAAGCATAATAATGCAAAATTATTGTGGCGGATTTTGTTTTTATTAATATAAATTATTTTGCAAAAAATTTTCAACCACAAAGTGCAGGATTGGAAAAAAAAACTTAAGTAATAAACAAAACAAAAAAACAAATAAACCAATAACAATAATAAGTTTTTATTAAAAAATTTTTTATTTGATTTTTAAAATCTATATTTAGGGGTGTGTAAGCTTATGCGCTCTTCCATATGCAAAAAAAGTTTTATATCGTAATAAGGATTTGGGACTTAAGTTTTATCATTGTTGTTGTTTTTTGCACCCTTTTGGCGATTAATTGGTGCATAAAATTTAATAAATGCGATTCGAAATAAAACGCAATCAAATTAATGTTTTATGGCCTATAAAGTGCTGGTGGCTTAAATTGTAGTTTTGTTAATACCATTTAAAAATATGATGGCTTTTTTTTATTACGTAATGGGCATTAGGATTTATGATTGAAATAGCAATTATAAAGCAAATTGTAATACGTATCATTATAAATTTAAATACGTATTATAAATGTGTACATACATACATACATATCTACAAACATACGTACATATCTACAAACATACATACATTTAGATCAAATCAAATAGAAATTGAATAAATTTGTGCTGGTATGAAAGCTTTTGTGAATTCTCTACACAAATTTTAAATATTTTTGTGTGTTTATGAGGAATTTTTAATGAATTCTTTATTTAGAGGAGTATACAAAATATTGTGAAAGCATAAGATTTACTTAAGCTGGTTTTGTATGCCTTCCCTTTGCTTTTGCTTAATTTCCCTGAGCCTTAAATACTGACAAAAGTTAAGAAATAAGAAACATTAAACAATAAACAATGAAAAAACAATATTTATGCCTTACAATACTATAGGTGGAAAGCTCTCTTATATTAGGCCCACACTCGATCGCTTTGACCTTTGATCGCTTTATCACAAAAAACTGTTAAAAATTTAGAATCATGCTTTAAGTTGTCACAAATGTGTTTACTTTAAACACAAAAATATTTAAATAATTTTATCATGATCGGTCCATGGTTGCCAGCTGCCGGTAATTACCCAAGCCCATCATAAAACAGCTGATATTTAAATGTTGGCGGACTTATGTCTAATGTCGCAATTCTAAGAGAGAAGAATTGCAATTTTTAAACCCTTCTCACCCCAGGTGACAAGGGTATATATAAGTTTGTCATTCCGTTTGTAATTTCTACAATATTCATTTGCGACCCCATAGAGTATATATATTATGAATTCTTATAGATAGGGAAGTGATAGATGTCCGTCTGTTGAAATCAGCCCCCCGACGTCCGACGGACCCATTACTGGTATCAAACAATCAGAAACTTCCCCGAGATTTTGATGCTATTGAAATGATGAAATGATTTTGATGCTATTGAAAATCACAAAAAAAAAATTTTTTTTAACACAAAATTGATTATGTTTGTGGTAAAACATGCCTTTTGGGAAATTTGAACAATATTTACTAACTGGCCCAGAATCAGTAAAGATATTGGCGAAAACCCTATATGGACTAAAATAATATCATAAAAAAATCAAGTTTTCTAAGACTTTAAATATCTTTCGGATATGTAAATACATTCGAACCTGCATAAATACACGTAGTAAAGGGTATATAAGATTTGGCACAGCCGAATAAAGCGCTCTTACTTGTTTATATTCTGTATTGTTTTGTCGAACTTGACAGAATAACCCGTGTTTGGGATAAAAAATGTTGTATAAAAAAATCTAATTATGGTTATTATTTTCCTTTTAACTAGCAGTAGGTTGATAAAAAAAACTGTTTTGATCCTGCTCATTGGGTCTTATAAAATATTTGTAATGAATAAACTTTTTTGTTTCAAAATCAGTTAAAATCGACATACATATGGGCAAATAACAGTTTATTTCTTTTGTCTCTGTGAAAATCGTATGTCTATAAAAGTTTGCAGCAAAGATAGAAAACTTCATGCAAAACGTTTGCCTATTTACTACAGGAAAAAAGTTATAAATAAAAAACTCATAACCTCAAGAAAATGTATAAAATTTGTTTAAACATATTCCAACATTAGTGCTTTTATTTTTCAAGAAAATGTAACTGCATATCTTTTAATAAATAAATGTGGATTTGTTATTCTGAAACCATAACTCCTTGACCTATTTATCAAAGTTTACTTTATATACATAATTTCTACTACTGTAATTTATACCCTCTCCCAAACATTTCCTTATTTTATTTTTGTTCACTTTTGTAGGTTAATTTAATAAAAAACATAACAGTATTTTCTTCTAGAGGTTTCAAATTCATCACGATGACGTTGGTGTTTGATGGACATGCACACATATGTATATTCAGGATCCTTTAGAGTTGCTTTTTGGTCTAAATGGATTAAGTATATTTGAACCATGTATAAGTGTAGTTGTAGTCGTGACACGTTCACATGTACATTTTTATTTAATTTTCAAGCAACACCTTAAATTAAAAGAAGAGTGTTGGATGTGTGAATATTTTATTCCTCCTTTCCTCTCTGTTGTTGTTTTTTTCTCTCTTTCACTCAACAAGTTGTGGCCCGTATTTTAAGTAATCAAGTTCAAAGATAAACACACACACTAATAAAGTAAACATTACGGTGCATTGTTAGTGTTGACGTGTTTGCTAAAGGTGTAAAGAAAATATTGTTACGTTGTATTTTATTTGTTGTTTTCTCTCCTACGTTTTTCTTTGCTGGTTAAAAAGGTAAACAGCAAAAAATTTTATGGAACACTCCTTAAAAGTTATAAACTTTTTTAGACTTGCTTGTTATGCGAGTATAAATAAATATTAAGGAGTAATCAAATAAAATATTTTATTGATGACAAGGTTGGTGCGGTAGAAAATGTTTGTTTGTTTACTGTTTAGTAATGACCATGGTGTGGTTAACATTTTCCTTTTTTTGTAGAGGGTAGGAGGTATGTAGGAAAGGTAGATTTGTTTACAAAATTTATAAACATTATTAAGAGAAAAAAAATACAAATTACAGTCTTTTGTTAAACGTTCTTTTGTTTTCGTTAATAAGGAAATGTAATACAAATTAGTGAAATTCGTTTTATTGATTAGTGTAAAATTTAATGGCATTTGTAGCTGTTCGCAAATTATAACCATTTTTAAAAAGAATAACTAATTTCACATATTTTTAGTAACATGACATAAAGAAGCTGTTTTTTTTTTTGTTTAATTAAATAACGAAAATTCGTTTCAAATTTGAACACAATTTGGTTTTTCGGAAAAAATGCATAATTTATTTACATATGTATAGAAAATTTATGAAATTTTTTTTTTTTTTTAAATGTGAATTTATTAAAAAGTCCCTGTAAACAGAAAAAGTTATAGAATTAACAAAAATAATTTTAAGATACATACATTCTTTGAATGGCAATTTAATTACAACTAAGCAAAAAAGAGAAAATTCTTTAAAAAATTATATACGTATATTGAAAATTCTCTTTAAAGAGAGAACTAATGAATTTATTAAAATTCTTCTATAAAATCAGAATAATTTAAAACGCTTATACCCATATTTTTAATTTTAAATCAAAATTAAATATCGCCCCGAGAATAGAATTAAAATCTATGTTTTCTTATGTTAATCTGTAAATTCCTTTAAAGTTATGCTGGCTTTCAGGTATCTTTTATTTTAATCTTTATATGTATTAAAGTCGTTTTAAAACTACTTTTCTTATAATCGCCTTATTTACATTATGTATTTATCTTCATATTTATGTAAATGATGTTAAAATCTTATTAAAAGCTTAACTATAAAATGCTCTTTCACTATAGAATTTATTTAAATTAATAACTTTTACTGATTGTCTTTTTTCTACTTTTCGTTTATTTGCAGGTAAATTTTTAAGCTTTTAAGCGACATATTAGCTCTGGTAAGCGTATTTAAATAAATTGTAATATTTTCATTAAACAAATTTATAGTTTTATTACTCGTTAAAATCTTAAATATGATTTTAAACATTTTAATTGTCTCTTACAAGAAAATTATTAATATTTATGATTCGAAAAACTATGACAAACAACAGAAAACATTAATAGTTTTTAATTTTCCCAAAAAGTTCGTGCTAATAATTATTTTTTTGCCTCCTACCCACCCTCCATTTTGTGTTTTACTTTCTTTTTTATTTCAAGACTGACACAGTTTTTAACCCACAAACTTTCCATTCCTAATTGAAGAGTGTTAAAAAAAGAATATTTATGAGCCAACGCAGCATTTTATAGTCGTATTTATGTATTAAAAAACATTTAAAACCCAGCATAAAACCATAAACCATGAAATTATATATGAAGTCACACATTCGACAAACTACCAGTAGTTAGTATTTCAAACGAATATTGTGGAACGCACAGCAACGCACCCATATGCCATTTAATAAAAATGTTTGAAAAAATGTTATAGAAAAATGTATTTACTATAACGAAGTTTCTAAATATTGTGTTTTGTTTTAAAAAATATTATGTTTTAGACTCTAAGACAAAAACACGCAATCAGTTTTGGGGCTAAGGGCATAAAGAAAGTTTTTGTGTTTTGCCTTCTAGTCAATCAATGATAATTAAAAGGGGAAATAAATCCATAATGAAAAGAAAACAATAGGAAGACAGGGATGGAAAATGCGTTAATATTTTTTAATACTATTTTATATTTAAAAGAACTTTTCTGTATCAACCTTTTAATGATTTTACTTTTTGGCACGACTTTGATAATATGGAAACACAAACTTTAGTTAAATAACTTCTGTCAGCTTTAAGTTTTATTTATTTTAAATTACTGCATTGATTCCTGGCCCCAAATTTACTAAAAATGATACACAAATTATTTACTTTATAGGGGAGGAGCCACGACTACTTAATGTATGATGATGTACGTGAAATCGTCATCGGATGTTAAAATTTTAATTGTCTTTATCCTTGATTGAAATAAAAGTTTAATGGAAAATTCTTTACATTATTGTGACTTTCTTCTTTAATGAACTAGAAAGTGGAGCCACAATTCGATATGCGTACTTTAAGGTGCTTGTCTGAAAGTCGTTTCTTCTCTCTAAGGGTTTTAAAAATTTCCCTTATACTTTACATGCTTAACTTATTTTTAATTATTTTCTTTATTTTATTGTTATTATAATTATAAACTTGTACACTTTTCTCTTTTTGCCTTTATTAAAGTAACTTCGAGGACAATTTCATTCTATAAACTATGAAAACAACTTAAAAAGAAAAATGTACAAAGATAATTAAAACATTTATTAAGGAATTTCATTAACACTACAACAGCAATAATGAATGATAATAGCAATCGTAAAAATGTCATAAAATTAAAAAACTATAAAATTTTTGTACGAATAATTTTATGATCCATAAAATTATGGGGACCCAAAAGTAAAATAAATATAGACAGAAAATAATCGAAAATCATAAAAAGGGAATTTATTATATTTATTTCAGAAAAAAAAAACGACAAATTTAAAACTTAAGCAAAATTATTGCAGCAGATTTCAAAGAATATACATATATCTTTAAGTTTATTTTTGTACTTCTACTTAGTTATTTCCTTTTATTAAAAAAAAAACTTTTAAGATGTAATGACGCGTCATCTGGCGCCAAATAAAACGTCTTTTTCTTTTGTTGTTGTTGTTTTGTTTTCTTTATTGTTGATAAAGATTTTAATGTGTACGAGAAGCAGCCAGTTTAATACTACTACTGCTACAGCAGCAGTAGTTGCTTGATGCTGTTCATTTATAAGTACCTTGTTATGATTATATTTCTCAGGATTATACTCCTGTGTATAACAAGTCATAGCTCTGCGTCTGCAATTCTTATACTCACTTACGCGTCCTTACTTACTTACTGTAATACAGTTCTTATTATTTTGCTCTTTTTCAAACTTGTAGTAGTTTTTTTTTCTTTTTTGATTTATTTTTTTTACGACTACGTACTGAGTCTAGTCTAAGATAAAGGTAAAAATAAAAACGCACACACATGCTTACCTTGAGCATGACATTTGTGGTTAAAGTTTTATATCATATTTTTTTTCTTACTGCCAGACATTGAAAACAATATAAAAATCTGTGGAAAAATAATGTTTTTAATAAAAAAAAAAATAATAAAACTACATTGTAAACTGTCATATGGCATTGTGTATTTTCGTTGCAAGTAAGTTTTATAGTACGAGTATTATATCTGTCAAAAAACGTTGTATCTTCTTGTTATCGAAAGGCGACGACAGAGATTTGGAAAAAAAAACTTTTATTGTTTTTTGTTCAAGAATCACAGAAAAATATATTTTTTTAACGAAACTGAATTGTTTTCTGTTGTTAAACTTTAACTGTTAGAAATAATTTCTTTCAATTGCAGAATAAATGCAATTTAAACGAATGAGAACATTTAAGTTGGACAAGACCGACAATATTGTTTTCTACAACACAAAATATTATTTATTATTTGCTATTTATTTTTAATAGGATTTTGTTTTAAGACGTCTGCCCATGCTAATGTATTTTTTAAAAGTGCATCTTATACGGGACCTATGCAGCAAAGACTTTACTCAGGACTTACATGGTAGCAGATTCCTGCATGCATTATTTTATAGCTTCTGTTGCTTCCTTTTCCATTACTTACTATTGCCCATTAGATAATGATAAAGTTTGTCTAAATAATTTTATATGTTGCGGTTAGCTTTACCGACTATAACGTTTTGTAAAACAAATTATTTTTATTATTATATAAAAAAAAAATAATGTTTGTAACTTTTTAATTATGTTTCCACTAATAGATCTTAAGAATATGCATTATGCACATAGCGTTAGATAAAGAACAACAATTAAAGAGTATTAATAACGTTAAATATAAAGATATAACAAATGTTGAAAGCTTGAATTTTTTTGCGCTTGTTGGGAAATTTATGCTTCTTATATCAATGAAATAAAAGCTTTTCATATTTTTTCAAAAATACTAGGCTCTTAACGTTCGCAACAGCTCAGATGATCAACTATAGCGCTGTCTTTATTTAAATCTCACATCTCTACATACAATTTATTCAAATCCCTAATCCTCCTTCCTCCGTAGTCAAAATTTAGAAATAGATTAAGAAATACTTTTATTCTTTTTTCAAAATTAAAACACTTTTAATAAAAGATTTTTCCAGAGCAAATATTTATTTCTTAGACCTTTTTCATGTGGCATTAAAACATCAAAATCTTGAAAGGAAAAGTATTTTCAACAAAATTTCCACTCAAAAAAAAAATACAACAAAAGTGCACAAGTCCTTAAATTAAAATCTAAGAAACATTGCTGTCAAATGCCAAACAAAAGCAAAACATTTTAATAAACTCTCCCTCGATTGGAAGTCTCAGACACATCAAACAAATTAAACTTCTTTTAATTTAGGAGTTTTTTTTTTTTTTTAAAAGATGAAGAAGAGAAAAGTTTTTAATGTCTGTTAAATGTACTACTACACCTACATTTGTATATGTATAAAGAAACACTTACTTGTGTATAAACCACACACACTTTTGTTTATAAGTATAACATTTAGAAGCATTAGACTTTAGGCCAAAATCTCTGGTATTTTATTATTACTAAAAAAGCCACAAGGCAATTCGTTGTTGTTATTGTTATTGTTACCATACAATCAGTTTTAAAACACTTTCTACTCTCTTTTTCTATAAAGGGCAGTTGCAAGAGAAAGAACTAAGTGTGTGATTAAATTTGGCTATGACGCTTAACTAGTAAAAAGCTGGGAAAATCTCTAAATACTACAAATATGTATGGGAAGCTACAAATAACTAATTGTCGTATAAACTTGTAAGGATTTATAATATGTAGTATTCGTACGTTGCAAGTGTAACAATTCACTTTAAATACTTCCTAAAGTTAATAACTAAATGGAAGCTTAGATGTGTCTACAGATGCTGTTTGGTTAAAGAAAGTAACAAACAGGATATTACTTTCTTTGTGATTTTTTTCTGGGCACTTAAGAAGCGAAGGCTGTAGTATCCGGTAATTGAATCCTTAATGAATAAACTTGTCGTATGTACATATCTATGTTCTTATACGTCGCTAAAAATCATCGATCTTTAAATTACACAGTGGAATAGAGACCCTAAGAAATGAAAAATGATCATTAGTGTGTGCCTTTAGCCAAACTATACAGGTGTGGTGTTACAAGATCGTGCTTTACCGTCTATCAAATCTGTCTTTTTTTTTAACGTTATACGATGTCTCTTTATTAGACAACAATAATTGCTTAATAATTAAACTTAAAATTAAAAAAAACAAATAAAATCCTAAACAAATGACTACACAAATTAACCAGATATTCTTCTTTAAACATAAAATTCATATTAAAAAGGGAATAAAAAAAAATAAGCTCAACTTAATCAAATATATTTGGTAAACTAAAGTAGAAATTACGGATATAAATTAAAAGCACATACTCATGCTAAAGTCTCGGGTTGTGCGGTTGTATATACATACATAGATACTCGTACATATACACTCCAATATTAAGTTTAACCCACATAAAGGAAACCTTTTTTAGAAAATGCTCAATCAAAGAAATGAAACCTAATCAGATATACCATAAGTACAATAACTACAAATACGTTCATATTAAGTGACCACTACACACATCCATACAGATATATATGTATACTTACCAAATGAAGTATGGATAGGGATACAAATATAATGTGCAAATATCCTTTTCTTTCCATTAATGCTTATAATCATAAACCATATATAGACATACGTACAAACATAAATCATATTATACATATGTATGTATGTATTTTATGTTGTTGCAAATTCTTTTTATATCTGCTTTATGTTTTCCCCAACATCGTTCGAGAAAGTATTAAGTTACAGATTGAATTTTATTTCAATTTTCTTCGCCTTTGATTGTTAAGGGATAAAGGCGAAGGTAAAGACTATATTTTTTCTTTTTCTTTTTTAAGATTTTATTTTTGGGTTATAGAAAGTGTTAAATAAAGTAGATAATAATAATAGAAAAAATCATTGAATATTATTTGTATTAAACAAATTACATGCTTGGCATGAAATATTAAATTAGGTTTTGCAATTGCTAGTGCTAATACAGATTGTTAAGGATATTATAACCTTTGAAAAAAAAGAACAAATTCAATTATCGAGCATTTAAGACACAGGACACATTCTAAAGATATTTATGATAGAAATATTAATGAGCCTTTCCTAAAAAAAACACAATTTCCAACGAAAACCTAGAACAGCTGGTGATTTTTACATTTTTTAAGTTTTCCAGTGTAAATATTTTGCAAATCATAACTAAAAACTCTACAAGGACAATTTGTTATAATAACCTTCACCTTCATGTATTAGGAAAACTTAATTAAGTTCTCAAATCTATTCTTTTTAATGAAACATTTCAAAAATTGTCTTCAAATCAAAATTACTCTAAAACTGTTTATGAAAAATTTTGTGAAAATCTCGTATAAAAAATTAAAAATCATTAAATATTTTTAACACATAAAAATAATTCTTTATTTAGAATTTTAATAAATGTTTCTTTTTATTACGAACTTTAACTTGTTTTAAGACAATTATTTTTAGTTTTTTATTCTGGCTCTAGTTCATTTAAAATTTCTTAAAAAATTTTTACTTTTATTGTGATAATGAATGAATAATAATTTTTTGTTTTTTTTTGAAAAGTAAGTTTTTACCGACACTAGCCGAGTGGAATGCATTTTCGAAACCAGCTACGGATTTCATCATCAGCACTCTTTGATCGGTGATTAGTGTTGGATGTAAATATCATCAATTTAACGCATAGTTTATTAGGAAATAGGGTATGTTGATTGCTTGTCGCCTATACATATTCATATTTCCTACCACATAATGAGTGAGAACGAAATTTACTACAACAACTATTTTCTACTTTTCATTTTATATTATTATTCTTATTATCACTAATTTTATCCTGCTCTAGCTTTCAGTCGGATCGCATGAAAGCAGTTGATTGTTTTCCACAATCTTTTTTGTTTTCAATCATTACTCTTGGTTTGGTCAGTATTTAACAGGCTGTTGACATGACTAGTCATGATATGATTGTTACGCACCGTGCCATGTGTTTTTAATTAGAATTTTAATAAATGTTTCCTTTCATTACGAACTTTAATTTGTTTTAGGACAATTATTTTTAGTTTTTTATTCTGGCTCTAGTTCATTTTAAAACTTACTTTTCAACAAATTATTATTCATTCATTATCACAATAAAAAATAAAAATTTTCTAAGAAATTTTAAATAAATTGGCACCAGAATAAAAAACTAAAAATAATTGTCTTAATAATTCTTTAATTTAAATATTTTTAGCAAATTTAATGACGCATTAAAGAAAAAAATTAGTTTTTTTAAATTTTTCTATTGAATAAAATTTAAATTAATAAAACAAAATTATTGAAAATTTTTTTTTGTCATAAATTTTCATTAGATTTTCTTTTTACCCAAAAAAAGTTTATTCAAAATTATACTTTTAAAAATTTATATTAGAACAAAATTATTTACAATTTTCTAAAAAAAAAAAATTATTACAAATTTTCTAAAAGAAGAAATTATAGAAAAAAAATTGGTAAAAAAATTTTTTTTTTAAAAATCCCTAAAAAATTTGGGAAAAATGTTTCTTTAATCCAATTGTTTGTCGAACATTTTTTAACAAAGAAAATTAAAAAAATGTTTGTTTGTGAAAAATAAAAAAAATAAAAAATTTTTAATTTACGTTATAAATAACAGCCTCAAGCTTGAATTTTTTTTACGTAAATTACTACTAATCAAAAGGCTGTACAAAATAATAATTTTAACGCTATTCACGTAAATTATATTAAAAGTTTTCTAAAAATAAGAGTTTATTATAAATCTTTTTAAACTTTAGTTTATGAAAAAATTTTTTTAAAATAAAATTAACCATATTTATATTTACATTTTCTTTTGTGTAATTTTCCAACAATAAACTTTGTACTCATATTGCACTTAGTTATCCGAAAAAGTTATTATGTATTTCAATTTGGATTATATGTATTTACATATTTTACACTGATTATACTTGGCTTTTATCTTTTGTGTATAGTTGTTAACTCTACATTGTGTAACGATATCGATGTGTGTAACCGCTTTGGGCATTTAATTCATATTATTAAGTTTTGTACCATTAAAAAGCTTTCAAGCATGTAATACCCTTTTAATGTGAAAATAATGTACTTACTTGACTAAATATTCAACTTATTTGTTATAAGTGGATATTGAAAATATACAACACAATAAATTTTGCAATCGATAAAGAGCTTTTAATAAACCCAAACGTATAAGTATAATTTAATAAAAATTCAAAATAATTGCATAAACAAATTTTAAGGACAGAAAGATTTAATAATCGAAATTCTTAGTAAACAAAGGACTAAGGGAGAACTGTAAAGTTAATTATGTTAATTATTAACTTATGTGTATGTATATACTTAGTACATGTGTATATGTTTTCAAAAGCAAATGTTTCTTAAAATTTGTCTATTTGTCTAAAGTTTAAACCATAAAATCTCTTAATTAAATAATATATATTTTCATGTTCTTTTTGTGTGTATTTATTTAAAACGAAAACTTTTGTTTTTAACTATTTAAAACTTTTTCTACTTACACCTACACAGACACATACACTCACACACATAAGCCAGTATTGAAAACCACTGTATAAAACTTATTTACAAAATTAAATTGCAATATGCTAAAGAATTTCTAAATGAAAAAAAAGAAACAAAAAACAAAGCAAAAAAGCATTAAAATAAAATTCTTGTAAAATCAAATTGTTTTGTTATGGGTCTGAAAAAAAAAATTGAAAAAGAATTTCAATAAA
>NDXZ01029858.1:0-17616 GCA_003055125.1 Paykullia maculata
GCTTTTAAGCAAATAAAAAATTAAAATTTTAATAATAAAAAAAAAAATTAAGCATATTAATTTCTGTGACGTGCATTAAAAATTAGGAAAATTACAGAGTTAAAAAAAACATTAAGGTATACAAAATCCATTCATTTATTTCTACTGGATGCTACTCTGTTTCGCAATTTTCCTATGTTCCCATCTAACTTTAGCAACTTTTTAAAAAAAGTGTGGTGTGACGTGAGTTATAAAAACATGCATCTTCATATTTTTTAATATCTCGAAAACTAGAAGAGAAACCATTCTGACAACATTAGAATAAATATAAATATCATATAAATATGTAGCTGTTTGTATAAAAGTTATTAAAAAATTTGGAAATATTTTTTTTTATATTATTTACAAAAACAATTTTTTAATTAAATTCTGGTAAAAATAACATGTAATTACTATATAATAATTACTAGTGGAAAAAACGTGACGTGTGTCACGTAGTGTGCGTCACAATGGGTTCACGGCTGTTAAAAAACTACAAATTTGTTTGCCTCCAATTAAGTTAGTTTAGATTTCTCCTATATTTATCTTTCTTAAAGGATTTAGGTTTTTTGTACTTGTTTATGCAAAATTCGCTAAAAATTACGAAAACACACTTCAACTTAAAAGTTACTTCCACTTTTTGTGACGTGCATCACAAAATTATGTTTTATGCCATTTAAAAGTACAAATAAAATCCTGCTAAACTCTACGTAAAAGTTAAAGGTATCTCTTTTAAAAGACCAATAAATTTTTATATTTTAATCTAAAAACGCGTACGAATGTAGCGTGCGTTAGCCCATATACATATTAAAATTATTAAATTAAATATATAATTTAAAATACTTAAAAAATTGTGCTAATATTTTGCCTCCAATTCTGTAACAGTCCTCGTGCATTTCTTATTTTTATACAATTTAACCCTTTTTTCACATTTCACTCATTTTTGTTTCATTAGCACTCGTCTTATTGCTGTTAAACTTGGCTGTAAATGTTTGTATATAAATATGTTTGTCTGTCAGATTATGTGCGTCTGTCATTCAGTCAAACAAACATGCAAAAGACGAGAACAAGAAAATAAACTACAGCAAAGACTCCCCTCCTACTTTTATTTAAGTTTTATTTTTAATAAAGTTTTTCTTGTTGCAAGAATATAATATTATTATAGGTTTCTTTTGGGTTATTATTGTTGTTGCTGATAATATGTTCCATGTGTTGTTGGTTGCGCGAGTAACCATAAAGTAATTTTACAAAGTGTTTCATTTGCACAATGTCGACATTTATATAAAACAACAACAGCAACTTTAGCAATAATAACAACAAGAAAGTAACATTTAAAACAACACAAGTTTTAGGTCGTGTCTGGCTGGCTGCAACACACAATTTAAGTTTCCACTTATTTTTCTACTCTTAATATTATTGTTGTTTTGTTTTGCCATTTCTGTTAGTTGCTATTATAATTGTTGTAGTTGTTGCAGTTGTTGTTGTTACTGTGTGTATTATTACGTTTTCATACAAAAATTTTTGTTTGATGGCTGACTGACTTGACTGTTTGTTTCTCTCATTTTTTTTCTACTGTTTTTTAGTCTGTTTGTTTGGTCGCTCACTGGCCCCGGCTGGTTAACTTGGAAACTCTTTAGTTAGTTGCTGATGTTGTTTGTTGTAAAGCCTGGTTTTTGTTTCAGTTAAATTTAATTTTCTGTTGTTCGTATTATTATTATTATGGTATTGTGGCTGTTTTTTGATAATTATAGGCTACTAAACGGTTAATTATCGACATTTAATATGGCTGTCGTTTTTATAGTTTATAGACTGGCAGTTTTAACTTTGTATACTTTTGTGTTTATGTGAGTACAGTATCGTGCAATTTTTAGCAGTGCATTAACATGTTTTAAAATATATATGTACATATGTACATATGTATGTAAATTATTTTAAAATTATTATTTTTAGCGACTACATACCCTGCAGGAAATGCCGATAGTGAAACAGTGCTGATTCACCATTGACTTTGTCGCCAGTACCACTGACCAATTATACCCCAGACAATGTTCTTTCTTGTAGACATTTACCACGTACTTGTCATTGAGAATCCACTAGTGACGTTAGAACTATTGACTAGGTAGTTCTAATGGGACTATATGGCGACATTGGAACCAGGTGTTCATTAGTTCATTTTAGTAATTCTAGTCTACACTTTTGGTACTAGCAAAATAAAAAGTATTGATGCTTTGTTGACAATATCGCCAAAAAGCCACCATAATACTGTGTGACAAAAGTGATGACTTGGAGATAAATATATGTAGGTACACATATTCCGAATTCTTATGGAAAGGAGAGTTGATTAAACTATTTGATTAACTATTCCGCAACCCATTTAATTTTTTTTTATATTAAAGGGATTTACAATTAACACAAGAGATTTATCGAGTAATACTGCCACTACCTTCTTCATCTAAACTAGCCTTCCAAAGCCCCTAAAAAAATAAGGTATACTTTCGGTTTTTCTGGAGAATATTGTAATCAATTTCCCAAGCTTCCTTGCAAAATTAGTTTATAAAACCACGACTGCATTGATAGACATTTATATACAAGCATAAACCCTACAACAAATAACGTGATTGCCTTTATATGTTCATAGTTAAATCTATCCAGTGCTATAGTCCAGATGACTAATGCCAGACGACTAATGCCAGACGTGTTTTAAATACGTAGTTTAAAACAAAAATATTCTAAAAAATAGTGGCTAATATCTAATTTAAATTTTATAAACTTTATAAATGCCGTTTTCTAAAATGTTAAAGATTTTTAATAATCTTTATTTGCTGCAAATGAGAATATACTAAATTGAACAAAGATACTAAAATTTATAAAATAATTTTCAACAAAATCGTTGGATTTCTTTTGAATAATAATTAAATTGTATGTTACAATGTTTACAACATTTTAATTGCACAGTACTGTGTATATTGAAAGGGAATCGTAAATAAAATGGCGCGCGTTTCTTTTACGTTTATCCCTTTTATTAAACTGTTTTAATACTTTTTAAACAATGTTTTAAACTTAAAAATTTGTTTACAAAAAACTTACTGTTAAATGCTGAAACAGCCACGCTCTTAAAATATTTGTTGCTACTTTTGGGAAAATGCCACGTTTCTTTTGGTTCTTTTTGCCATTCGCATCGTCATCTTCTTCGCCGGTGCCCTCGCCGCTACCTATACTAGCATTGCTGGCATCGCCTGAAAATAGAGAAATAAATAAAAAGTCAAGATGTTAAAAAATTTAAAAATTAAAAATAAATTTTTAAACTTAAGTTTTATAAACATAATGATAAACAAACAGCGACTTAATGTTTTATTATCTTTTCTATCTTATGCCCTGCCTTAAAATCATAAGCGATTTTATTAAAAAATTTACACACAAAAATAAGACCTTCAAATAGCAAACATTTTTCTAAAAATAAATCATTTTTGTTTGAATTATGGGAAATGATTTCATACAAATTTTGACTGTCTCATTACTGTCATGAATATTTTTATTTGCTGTCCGCATATTAATTTTTCAACACCATCAATTTCTCAATAGTTGCTGCCCTCAACTAAATACATATTTACTTTGAAACTTTAATTTACATTTCTTTTTTTGTTAAATCCTACCACTATTTTAGAAAATAAATGTGTGTTTAAAGCAAAAACCCATGATTTTTTTTTTTTGGAAAACTATATAAACCAAATCACCAAATTTCCATATAAATATTTAAAATTCATGTTCTGTAAAAAATTTTTTAAGCCACCCAAAATAACAACAACTAAAGCAGAAGCATGACTTAACACCAGTGTTGCCAGAAAAACTGATTAAAAGTTAAAATTGTTTCGTTAAATATTTAGTCAGCATTTTTTTAAATGTTTTTGACGAACTTTTATTTGTTTTAAGACAATTATTTTCATTTTTAAAATTTTTAAGAAATTTAATTTTTAATATTTGGTTTATGATTTGCCTTTAAAAAAAGGTCAAATGATAGGTTTTTTTAATTTTATAAATAAACTAGCCAAGCCCTTAATGAATAAAAATGAATTTAATTGAAAAATATAAATTTGTTTATGGGCGTGGCACTGCCCACTCTTCTAATCACGAAATTATGTAGTCATGACAGCTCAATATGTGTGCAAATTTTCAGAAAAATCGGTCCAGTGCAAGTACCTCAAAATTATAAATTTTTTTATGGGCGTGGCCATGCCCACTTTTCTAATCATGAAATTATACAGCTATGACGGCTCAATATGTGTGCAAAGTTTCAGAAAAATCGATCTAGTGAAAGTAGCTAAAAGTGATAACTTATTTTTTATGGGCGTGAGACTGCCCACTTTTCAAATCACGAAATTGTATAATCATGAGAGTTCAATATGTGTGCAAAGTTTCAGAAAAATCGGTCAAGTGCAAGTAGCTCAAAAATTAATATATATTTTGTATGGGCGTATTTCACTTGTATGTATATGTAGATGGGCGTAGCCCCGCCCACTTTTTTTTAAATTACCACCCATAAACACTCCCAGGAATGTGTACAACAGTTTGCCAAAGTTTGAGTTCGATCAGCCTTACGGTTTCGGAGTCTATAGCTAACACACACACAGACAGACACACAGACAGAGTTTCACTTTTATATATATAGAATAAATAAATAAATAAATAACTGATTTAATAAACTATGAAGCTTAAGTAATTATTTTTTCACCGAAAAAATCTAAAACGATTAATGTTTATTTTTTTCGTAACTATTTTTTTATAGATTTTTTTTTTAATTAATTATTTGTTAAAAAAAATATTGGCAATTTAAACTAAATTTATTTTACACAAATATTCGTTCTATGCTTGAATTTAAAAACCTTTACACAAATACCCAACAAATATATTTAAATGGCAACACTTCGGCAAATACTTTAAAACAATTGTTTAAATTTTAATTAATGTTTAATGTTATTTCATTACTGTTTGGTGGGATCAAAATAAATATTTGTCATTAAAACCAGAAGACAACATAACATTTCAATGCTTTTGTTTGAATTGAATTTTTTTTTGTGGCAATATTGAAGTTGTTGTCTTTGTTTGTGTTAACATTATAAAATTCTTGCTTTTGTTGGTTTTTTAAATGTTGTTTAATCATTTTTGTTTCTCATTACATATTTGTTATCTATTGTTTAAACATTAAAGTCTCTTTTTTTTAATTTGAATTATTATTTATTTTATGTTTATAGTTTTCCCTGCTTGTTTATTTATTTATTTTTATTACTTTTACATATTTTATACAAAACTAATTTCTTGTTGTTTTTGTATTGAATAAATAACTTTTTTTTAGTTATATATTGAATTTGTTGAATCAAATGAGTTAAAGAAAATATTAGAGCAAAAAAATATGTAAATCCTAAATTATATTAAACTATTGTTGTATAGTTTGTTGTAGCCATTTTATAGAAAAAAGAACTTTTCAACAAACAAACAGAAGTTTTTACGATAAAAACTCAAGCTTAAATAAAAAATTGTGTAAAAAAATTTCATTTTTGGGATATTTTATTAAATGTATTTATTTTTCTAGTTAAAATTTAAAGAATATTATTAAAAAATTGTTTAAATATTTTTAGAATTAAATACTTTCTATAATATTATTAAAGAAACAAATTCGTTGTTGCGACAAAACGCATTATTCAGCTATAAAAAGCATTGATTTTAGTTGTAGTCAAAAAAATATCCGTAACAAATTTCGATTTTAACTAAAGTACGGGGTTCTCAAGTCAATTTGCATTGATGCAAGTAGCAACGAAAAAGTTATCTTTACATGCAGTACTGTTCCAAAATATAGCGAACTTTAAATAACCTGTTTATCAAAATATTTAAATGTAACATAGATTTTGTTGTTTATATATCAGATTTGTTCATGTTTGGTTATTTAGTAAAAAGAAATTGTTTAGATTACAAAATACAAAAAACTAGAACTGGATTAATAAAATATGACTTAAATAATGAATTCCTAATTATAGCGCACTTTAACTTAATTTTTAAAAATTTAATTAATTAAAAGAAATAATTAAATAATTCCAACTCAGTATAACAAAATGCTTCCACCTTAGGCTTTTATAGCACATTTGATTCTATTTGGAATCAAATTGATTAAGTTAACTGCGATAACTGCTTCTATCGATAGTTATTTTAGACAGTTTTTTGGCAGTTTTTAATTCATTTTTTTGTTGCAAATGTGTAGGTATGGAGGTCACGATCAATCGGATGGCAGGTGAGGTTGGTGGCCAATCTAAATAAAGATATATTATGATCTTTAAACCAATTGATCAAGAATTTTGGCTTTATGGCATGAGACATAATTTTCTTGAAAAAAGCCTGTACCGATTCACATCCATAAGTTTTATCGAAATTTGGAGGAAGTTCTTCAGAAATTAATTCAATGTAGCTCTTAGCTTTTAAACGTCTTTCATAAAAAAGCAAAGCGCGGTCCCATGAGCTGTAAGATATCCCCATACACTAAAAAGCGCCTACCAACTTGTGTTCGAGGCTTGAAACAAAACGGTTGGTTATTTTCAAGTATTGTACGTCGTATAAATGTTCGATTTTTACGATTTATCAATTCAAACTGGGACTCGTCACTAAAAATTAATTTGCTCCAATCCATATTAGTCCCATTAGCATACTTTTTACATCAATTTAACCTTGTTTTTATTTGAAGCTTGTTTTGATATGGACTTCGCTTTTGTGTTTAGCTTTTAAGACCATAACCAACAAGTCGTCGGCGGGTCTTACGGCACTGATTTATATTCCAATCGCAGAAGACCATTTCAAAGCAAGTTGCCGACTACTAGCTAATCGATTTCGTTCACACATTTGAATCAAATGGCGATCATGTTCCTTTTATTATGCGTTTGGATCGGCCCTGAATAGGTTTATTTGTAAGAGCTTCATTACCAGAAACCTTTTTTTTTCGATATTATACACACATTTTCGAGAAACGCCAAGCTTTCTTGACATTTTTGAATAGAATTGTTTTCCAGCAAGTAGTGCTTTATTTGAAATAGTTTAAATAAAATATATAGATTTACAATACCAATACAATAAAATTAATACCACACATTTTTAACTCACAAAAACAAATTTTAAGAGTGTTTTAGTTTTTTTTTAATGTTCCTTTAGGTGGAAAAGCAAGATGTTTTAAAGAATGCGCTATTATGACACATAAATTTATGTATATGACATATGACACACAAACTGTTGCTACTCTTATATAAAATTTATTATATTTGTCTATATAGTCTGTGCTCTAATAAAAGAACATTTAACATTTAAATAACTGTATTAAAAAGTTGAGTGGACGTGTAAAAAACGCAATTAAAATATATTTAAAGGAAGTGCGCTATAAATTTGAGCAGTACTTTATGTACTTTTCCCCTACGATAGCTAAAAATATTTATCGTAACAATCAAAATTGTTTTTGGAATGAAATTTTCGAAAATATGTAATTTGTCTAAAGTCTTTGTAAAACAAAGACTTTTCCAAAATATGTAGTTTTAAAAGCTGCATCCATTTTTCTGCAATTCAAGAAAAGCAAAAGCAATTCAATATGTTTTTCAGCAAAGAGAAAAAAAATTAAAATTTTGATTCTAGAAATTTTATTTTGGGAAAGAGAGAAACAATTGATTTTTTACGAAAGTTCTATAACAAACTGGTAACCGAAACTTTGAAATGTTTTACTAGGTATCTAACGCCTTGTGATAGGCAACAAATTCATGTTTTTGTTACATTTTAAAGAACATTTCTTTTTTTACAGTTTTTCACTTAAATTGAAAATTCTTTTAAAATCGCCAACATGTCTCTCCAATTCAAGAAAATTGCCAACAATTCCATTTATTTTTACTTTTATTCTGTGAAGCCACTAAAGTTAATACCAAATTTATGTGACGGCTTAATATAGTTAGACTTATACGACCAACAAACAAACAAAAAAAAACATACACATTACTTTCCAAAATGTTGTCCTTATATTCTGCTCTTGTATGACTCTATTAAAAGAAAATCTAATATATATATTAAAAAGGATATGTTATAGTTTGTTTCATTTCCTTTTCTTTACTGAAAAAAAAAATCCAACAAAAACTGCACATAGCACGAAAAAAAATAATAATAAACCAATTTGCAGTAAATTTTGCGATTTTATTTCTTGCTGTAAGAGACCAAAAAAAGAAAACTACAATATTAGATTTTCCTTAATATTTACAACAAAAGTTAAACTATACAAATATATAAATATTTTGAAATAATGCAGGTTTTTGTTGGTCCTTCGCACAATGTTTTTAATTAAACATTTTTTTCGTTTCATATTAAAGCAGCTTTTCAGGCGTTTTTATTTCCCTGTTATTTTTCCAACTCATACAATGCTTGATTAATTTATAGTTTTATGTGATATTTATAATAACGAATATTGTTTGGTTTTTTTTTTAAATATATATTTTTGTAGGTGAAAAAATTCAAATGAAAAAAACCTTATTTTAATTCGTTGCGGTTGCCGTATCGTTTATGCGTTATATTGCAGATTGTTTGTTTTTTAAATTCATGCCACATAATTTGTTTTTTTACGGCTGCAAATTTTCGTTATAAAATAAATAAAGTTTTTTTTTGTGTGGTTTTTATGTAGTTTTTTTTATTTATTTAATATATGCAAAATTTTACATGCTTTTAATGTTTTTATTTTATATTTTATTTAAATTTCAATAATTAAGTAATAAATTTGCTAATTTTTTATGCAAACGTAGTTGTATATTTAAAGCGTATTTTAGGGCGCAATAGCAAAATTTCAGTTAAAATAAGTAAAATATAAAATGATAAAAACACTTCCGTTGCTAAACTGTAAAATTTTAAAGCTGTTGCATACTTTAAAAAACAATTAATTTCTTATTAAAACTAACAGCATAGTTTAAGGTATTTTAAACTAATTCCTTATTTGCATTCTTTTAAGTTTCATTGTAAAAAGATGTTCTATTTTAAGCAAAAATTGTAATTTTAGGCGTTTAGATATTTATGCCTTTTTGTTTCCCCCTTGTTATGACTTTGCCATTAAAAAATTTTAATTTGTTTTAAATTTGTTACTCTTAATGATGTTATAAAATCATAAATTCCTTTAATGAAATCACTATCGCCAAACTCCCAAAACTTATTTAATGGAAAAAAAACACTTGATACTTTTTGAAATTAGTTTCTTTCACAATCTATAAAAATTACTTTAACTCCTAAAACCATATGCATAAGTAGAAGTCAAAAAGTTAAAGTTACATGATGATGATCGTGATCATGTTGCTCGCTGGCACTAGTTACAAGTGGCTTTTGCACATCGTTATTATAACAATAAGCAACACGCCTAAAAGATTAATTTTGCTCTTAAAAGTTTTTCTTTCTTTTCCAACCACTTTAGTATCTAAAGAGGGGACGTTTGGTGTATTTGATAATCTTTTTTTTCTTCTTCTTATATGTATATGGTTTCAAGAACAACAATATCAAAATTATGTTGTATATTCTTTGGTATTTTCTTTTATTTTTTATTTTTTTGCTACAAACTTTAAGTGCTGCTAAAGTGCAGTCTTAAAACCACTTGATAGATAGTGAATAAAGACGATTATTTTATATACAAAAATCCATTAATCATGGATTTTGTGTTTATGCTCTAATATCAAGTGCTGTTTAGAGTTTTTTCTTCAATTTTTTTTTTTGGATACCAAAACTGTTTAAAAGTACTTAAAGCTTAAGGAAATAATTTTAAAGTAAATTACATGGAAAATGTTTGCGGGGGCGATATAACAAAAAAGTTGTTAAGGAGTTTTAATAAAAATTACTTTCCTTTAAAATTTGTGTTTTTTTTTTTAAATTTTTTATATAAGGTGGATCCTCAAAAAAATTTATCCCGAATTTAATTTAAAACTATTACAATTTATATACATGTGTATGTATAATTCGGACATGCATTACTGCCTACTTAAGGTGGCTTCAGACTATTATACAGGTCGTAAGATTTTCATTGTGTCTACACTATCACACTTCAAATAATCATACACGGTAAAGTACACAACAACAGTTGTTTATATTATTTTTGCACATAACTACTGTATTTCTTTTTTGGTATAAAATCACAACTCTGTTTTTGTTTGCTGTAAATTAAAATAAAAAGTCGCAGCGTTTAGAAAAATTTCTAAAAATGGTAAGAGCCATACGACTGTCTAACTTCTATATGTATTTTTTGACATTTCATTACATATTGTCTTCAAACTATTATATTTTCTCGTTTTATTTGAGTTTTTATATGTCGTTTTACTAGTATTACATTATAAAGCGGGCTTTAGTGATGATTAAAAATCTAGTTTCAGTAAAATTTAATGCTAATTTAAAGGTATTTAGAGCTGATTGATATTCTTATGTAAAGAATTAATTTAAAAAGTTCTGTAAAAGATCTTATAAAACGATATAGAAAAGCAAGTTGTAAAAGAACGGAAAAGAAAAGGACGTTAAAAAAAAAAAAAGCTTTTAAGAAAAAACTAAAGTCTAAAGCATACTCCGGCATTTTATTTAGTTCATTGCCGTAGTTTAAAGCTTCAATGTCTAGGTATCGAAGTAAAATTAAAACATTTAATCAAAACTCTCCTTAACTCTGCTAGGTTTCGGCCTACTGTGGTACTATTAAATTAAAATAAAGATGATTATTTACAACTTAATTATATTATCGAATTGGAATAAGAACCCAGCCAAAATAATCTTAATTTGGAAGCAGCAAATGTGACTAGTGCATACACTCTAAAGCAGTTTTGTTGAAAAATAGGTCGATAATAGTAGGCAACACATTACCGAATATTACCGACCTAAAATTGGACAACTTTGCTTAGTTTTTTTTATAAATATAAAGTTTTAAATAAATATGTTTAATTTTTAATATTTTGCCTTTAATAAAAATGCATGAAATATATGTGCTTAATTCTTTTAATAAAACAAAAACACTCATAAATTCTTTTTCAAATCAGGCAAAATGAACGACTAGGCTTAAAATAATTTTACCAACTACGGATATCCTATAAATTCCACTTTCACATTATCTCTTTAAGCATCAACCGTGCAATCAAACTGTTAATATTAAAAACAAACATATTTTAGAGTCTTCAAGCCTTAGGTTTTCATACCTTGTGTTCTTTAAGGATAAGCATATTTTTCTCCTTTAACAATTTGTTTATCGCCTTTAATAGCGTCCTGCTGAAGGCTAATGAAAGTCTTAATTTTATTGCCGGAGGCATCAAAAGACTTACTTTATTACATTAACGTCCAGCTCTTCAAATTTTACACACTAATATTTTTATAATTTTGCAATATTTACTACATAAAAGAAAACAAATAATAATTTATTTTATCAATTCCTTAACACACTAGAAATCTAATTTTATTTATTAGAGAAAAATATGGCGTGTGAAATGCATACACTTTTATGCTTCTTCTTTTTTTTGTTGTACATAATTATGTCTAATAAGTATGTGGCTACATTCTTTAATTTTCAATTCTTAAATTTGTTTAAAAATAAACTCTTTTAACAGTAAATTTGTATTTCTGCATCAAATTGAACAACTAATGTTACAAATAACTACAAAATCTATATAATTTTAGACAACAAGAATTTAGACTAAATATGATCCTAAATTCATTATTTTTTTCAATATTTTAGAGTGTATCTACTGCTTCCGTTATTGTCTTTTAAAACTATTAGTTTACAAAAGTGTTGTTAAAAAAAAATATATTCAGCAGTTTTTTCAAAAAGATCATTTAAGATCTCTAAAGCAAAGCCTCTACGCGAGAAATCTCATGCAAAAACAAATGCAATATTTCATTAGAAATGGCAGGGGTTCACAACCGCACTCTGCCTTACAAATTTGCACAGATGAATGTTATGTGATTCAACATTGAATTTTTTTCCAAAATATTTATACCTCAAGGAAAAAATTGAAATTTGTTTTCTTAAATATGAATAAATTTTTATTTATTTTATTTAATTGTTTTTTCGTTAAAGAAAATTTAAAATTTTTTGTGGCAGGATTTTATGTGAGCAATGCTTTTTCTAAATATTTTTTTTTAATAAAACTAATATTTATTAAAAAAAATCTTTTATTAAATTTTTTATAATGATTAGTATTTAAATTTTTTATATTTTAAGGTGTTTTTAAAAATATTCTAGGAAATAGAAAATTTGATAGAAAAATAAAATAAGCATTTTCAATTATTTTTCGTTAAAGCTTTTGTAGAAATAGAAAATTTATTTAAAATAATTTCTACCTATGGGAGGGGGTTTTCTATAAAAAGAAAATTTACAGAGAGCTCTTTTTAAGTGGCGTGAAAAAAACTGGAGTTCTTAGAGACGTGAGGAGAAGACATTAAAAATTGAAAGCTGTATTTAAAATATTATAAATAAAGTTTAATCATTTACTTACAAAGCAGTTTAAACAGGTTTAAAGCTTAAGCCAAAACGTATCTTTCAATAACTGATTAATAACACTAAACAAGAAAAATTGTTAATTAACGAATTTTGGTACTTAACTTTAAATTAAATTAAAATTTATTGCATTTAGCTTGAAAACAGCAAATTTATATTTATTTAAATTCTGTATTTTTTTTTTTAACAACTTTAACAAAAATAAATGAGTTCTATTACTCACTTTGGCAAACTTTGTTGCACTTTTTTTACATAAAAAAAATTTTTTTTATTAATATTATTTTATAGTAAAGACATAAAAAAACAATTCTTTAAATTGCGGTTGTTGAGAAAACACTAACACAAACACAAACAAAAACCAGTTCTACAATTATGGTAATAAATTTTCACCTTTGGCCAATAATTTCAATTCATTAAACACATTGTCTTTAGCTGTCCTCCTTTATAAGCTGCCGTATTAATGATAAATGGTAAATCAATAAAAAGGTCATTAAAATTTTTATTAAAAAAAAATATTATTATTATTATTAATTTTATTTTAATAATGAAATAAAGAAAACAATAAAATAATAAACAACTTATTAAACAGTTTGTTAAATTTAGTGTTGTTGTAAAATTGTGTGTTTTGTTTTTGATATTTTGGCTTAACAGCCAGTGTGGTCTAAACGTGCGCGGCCACAAAAGTTCACAGTCTACAACTACTACAACTCCAAGGCGGTGTGGTGGTGTGGTGTATTGTCAGAAAAAAGTTGGAGAGTTGGTAGAAGAAAGACAAAACACGAAGTGAAATAAAATTATGAATTTAGAAGAGTCATTGTTTTTATTGTCATTTAAGCATGTTGTACGTGTCGTCTGTAAACACTTGAAATAACAAGCTTTATCACCCATAAGTATGGAACACAAACAAAACCGACCAAAATCAAGCGACCAAAAGGCAGTGGCAAACAATTTTATGACAAAAACCATCCAAAGAAAGGTTTATTTTTTTGCCATTTTCAAACAAGAAAATGTTTTTTTTGTTAGACACTGTTTTAAGAAAAATGTTCAATATGCATGAAATGTTTATGCGACCATATTTATATTTATTTTTACAAGTATGTATGTATGTAAATGAGTATTTAAAGTGTTGTGCAAAAGTTTACTTTTCATATTCATGGTGGCTTACACCATTTTAATTAGAAGTTATTTTTTTACTCATTTTAATTAGTGTGTGTGTGTATGTGTGTGCTCAAGAACAAAACAAAAATTCATAGTAATAATGATAAATATTTTCTTAACACTTTATCTACCGCAAGAAAAGTAAACATATGTACATGCACATATGTATATGTATGTATATTCGAGTCTGTCTGATGGTTTTACAAAATTCAAATTGTGTTAAATGATAAATTCTTTTTACACAAATCCAGTCCTGTATAGATTTCTACACTTAAAGCATTCGTAACAAACAAGTTGAAATTTGTTTATTTTTAAATAAAAGCTGCAAAACTGTAAATGAAATCTATTCAATAACATGTTTAATAAATAAATACTAGATCTGCACTACGTTGCATTATACTAATCACACTTAACATGTTTCATGATAGTTGCAGTTACAATAACTTATCTCTAAAAGAGAACAATAAGAAACAGTACGATTATAATTTTGAAAGATTTTATAGTTGCCAACACTCGTACATTTCAAAGAAATATTCACTTTTCAAGAAGAATTTTTTTCATCAAAATATTTTACTACTCTTATATACATATGTATTAAACTGACCTAATTGTGGCTCTATTTATATTCTAATTTTCGCTTTTTAACACCTTTGGCTCACAAGCACAGAAAACAACGTAAAGGCTGTCTTCATGTGTTGGTGATAGATTTCGAAAAAATGCTTATCTATAAGCCGACAGGTCTCCTGAGTGCAACCTGATTTTGATTGTTTGTCAAATATTAATCCTTAGAATTTAGGCAGAAAACCTTCAAAGAATATTTAAAATTATAAAACAAAAGAAATAAACTAAAATCAAAGTGTATTTAAAATTGTGCAACGAAGTGTATATGTATGGGTATTTACACTTCCACATAAAGCAACAATGACCGAAATGGCTAAAACCAACATACATAGCTGAAGAAATGAATCAGTTCATTTATACTACAGTGAAAAATTAAAGAAAAAATTTATCGAAAATCCTAAAGAGAAAAAAAACACTTTGACTTTAAACAGATTTCCGGTCTTTTTACTAAAAGTGTACATTTTCTAGACCATTAAGAATTCTATATATTTTCTTTTCAAGCACAACGAAACAAAAGAAATTTAATTTTTTTTAAATTTATATATGATTGGTTGTTGCCGTGATTGACAGGCGATTGGCATGATTTTATATAAACAAATACATTCGTACGAACATACACAGACACACATTTCCCTATTTGCCAATGCGCATTCATATTAGTAAAATGATTTGCATATAGTTGAATTTGGAACATGAAAGTTTATTTGTTAAAGAAAAGCAAAAATTTAATTTTAAATTATTTTTTAAATAATCTTTAGTAATTGCATGGGTTTAAGATGTTTTTTTAAACAATAAATAAAATTTGAATGAATGAATATATGTATATGTATAAGAATGTCAATATTAATGAAGTTTAAAATAAACATTAAAAAAATTAAATAAACTTTATTAAACGAATAACTTTTGAAATGTTTATTTTAAAACAATTATTTGCCACATTAAAACAAAAATGTGTAAATATATTTATAATTGAAAAATTATAAAAAAACAGTTTAAAAAGTAATTAAAATTGTACAGATAAACAGAAATCCGTAATAAAAACTTTATTTAAACATAAAAATTAACTGTTATATTAAACTTATTTACACAGTAAAAGTTGTCGCTTAAATTTTAGCTACACGTTTGCAAATAGAAAATTTTACATTTGGAATTTTGAATTTTGAATAAATTTTAAAATAAAAAATACGTGTCCATCTTATCAGCTTTAACTAACGGAGGAGTTTAAGACTGACAGTTGTTAGAGTTCTTATAGTAAAGAAGTGCAAGACAAAAAAATATTATAATTAAATTAAATAAATATTAAAATTTTTTTTTTTAAGACTTGTTACTGTGGACTATTTACAAAACATCTTAAGTCAAATTTTGAAATTTCTCGACAGGACAAAAATTTTATTTTGCCGACCGCCACTTTTACGACCAACAGTGTACCAATACCGACCAGAGGAATGAATTGGTATTTTCTTTACATTTAGGTGACTGATTTTATTGTAATATTGGTCGGCTAAAAATAAACAAATTTATCTCAAGCGCCTAATATTACTTTAAAATTAGTCGGATAAGTTATTCTTTTTATTTTCTTTTTGTAAATCTGTACAAAAATATTAAATATATTTTGCAATTAATATTTATGGAAAATGCAGAACTACAAATCGTTGAAACGGCAATCCTAAAAATTTTACTGATAAACGTTTATGTTCTACTTCGCAAAAATACAACGCTTTTTTTTTAATCACTTTTAAATTTTTTTTCAAACACTAATTTTTATTAAAAATATTTTTTTAAAACACCATTCCTATTTATTCTGGCATCTTAAATTGCATATGAATAATTTTTGTTTTAATATTCATCATTAAATTTTTTATCATGGCAAAAAAAAATTTTCCTAAAATATGGGGTCTGTATGGTGTGTTTCATGTATCAACTTCCGAACACATTTGAACCAAAAACGAATAATAGTCATTTTTTTGGAAAATATACGACTAAATATGTAAATTAGACGACTTGCCACAAATGACGTCGCTACGACGTTGCAAGGTGACTAAAAGCAACGAGTCATTGTACGACGTCGCTACGTGGTCGGTAAAGTTATTAAAAGTCTAGCGACCAGAAATGTATTAAAAGTGGTTTAAATCTGACCGAAATTACTGAAATTGGAAAGATTTTCTACCACATCCGACCATTCAAGTCGTGTAATAGTCAGACTATGTTGCTTGGGATGTCAAATTTTTAAACCCAAAAACGCACCATTTATCACCTCAAAACACAGTAGAAGGTGCTAAAATTTTCTTTTATAAAAACTTAAACACATAAGACATGTTCATTTTTACACCCTTCACCAAGGTATATAAGTTTGTAATTTCTACAATATTCATTTGCGACCCCATAAAGTGTATATATTCTGAATCCCTTTAGATAGGGAAGTTGATTTATCCATGTCCGTCTGTCCGTCTGTTGAAATCAACTTTTCTCAGTCCCCGATGTCGTACGGACCCGTTATTGGTATCGAACTATCAATGCTATTGAAAATTAACAAACTCCAATAATATAAGCAAAAAAAAATTTTTTTTATACACAAAAATTGTTATATTTATATGTAAGACATGCCTTTTTGAGAAATTTGAAAAAAAATACTAATTGGCCCAGAATCAGCAAAGATATGGGCGAAAAACCTATATGGACTAAAATTCATATCATAAAAAAATCAAGTTTTCCAAGACTTTAAATACCTTTCGAACATATAAATACATACGTACATATAAGTATACATATACAAACATACATACATACATAAATACACGTAGTGAAGGGTATATAAGATTTGGCACAGCCAAATATAGCGCTCTTGTTTTATTTTAAAAAAAAGGGTAAGCTGAAAGATAAACAAATTTGAAAAGTAAACTTTTAAATTATAATTAAAAAACAACGCTGTTCCATACGAAGCAGAATTTGTTGGATTTTTTGCAAAACATCTTTAATGAAGTTTTTAGGGTTTTTTTTTTTAGATCTGAGCGTCTTAAAAACATTTAACCATTTTTGCACTATTTTTTTTTTTTTAAATTAAATTTAACAAATATGTATAACGTTTATATGTATAAACTATTTAATTTAGATGATTACTATGTTAAACAGCTTTTTCATTAAAAGAATTAATACATTATGTTGTTTCCTCAATATTTAAAATATTTTTTACTTCTAATGATCTCTTAATTTTATTTCCTTAAATACTTCTTCAAAAAGGCTATTCATTTGTGCTAATAGCATTAAAATACATCAACTGCAAATTATCCATATTTTAAAAATTATGTTTCTCCTAA
>NDXZ01029865.1:0-15116 GCA_003055125.1 Paykullia maculata
CTTATTGTTAGTTCATATTTAAATGAAGATTTAATAAAAACTTAAATAAATGAAAAAAAAAATTAAATTCATTAATAAATTTATAATAGGAAAATATTAAGAAACTAAGAAATGATTTACGTAAAGAATAAATGTTTGGAGTTTTTTGAATTTTATTAAAATTTAATTATTAATTATACCAGTGGCGTATTTATTTTTATTTTATTCATTGTAAAATCTTATGGATACAAATATAAAAATTATAAAAAACTAATAAAACGTTAATTAATTAAACGCATTCCAATACTGACAGGTCTAAACACTCAAATGGGCCAATTGGCGTGGGTGTTTTGTCCCGAGATTTGAGCGAGCCATAGAATTGGCTAAATATTTATCGAAAATTTAGGTTGAAATATACGCCAACGAATACATACGTAGGAGAGATGTAAGAAAAACTGTCATTTAGACTCTAAACTGTCATAAAGAATCTAGATGAATTCTTTTCCCAAAAGGAAAGATTCATAGGATTTTACCTGTTTTCTAGCTGGATACTGTAGGCTCGACAGGATGGAAACCACTACCTGTTGGTTCTTTAACATGGCGGCTGAGGTCTAAAAGTACGGGCACAGCAAACGACCGGAGATTGCGTTTCCTAGAGTGTAGTTTTGCTATAGCATCGAACATTTGAAACTTTTTGTCTGAGTTGAGTAAAGCAAACTCATTGCAACTCAAAGTGGAAATCGTCGCTAAAAATAACCTTTTTCCAATCTCTTTTAATTCAATCTAAATATTTCTTACACCAAGAGGGTTTTTTGTGTATAAGACTTGTTACGAAAGGAATGAGTTCCTGTGACCATACTTAACAAGATGCCTTCGATTTGTGCTGCAACTTACTGACCTCCCAATCGCATATGACCAATTAGACGCTAGTTTGCGGCGGCTTCTTGCTAAGCGATTCTGTTTACACATTTGTATCTGTTGCCGATCTTAGTCTGGTATTGTCTGTTTATAACGTCTTGGACCTGTTCTGTTTCAAGTGTTAGTTAGTTATTAGAAAGAAGACATCTGGTATTAATTCATATAAAAAAAGATTTACCAATACACATATGTACATATGAAAGTCGCCGCTTGTTTTAAATAAACTCAAATGTCGGACCAGCTTTTTATGCAGAATACATCAATGTTTTGACAACTAGTAAGATATAAAACTATGATGCCTTTAATTGAATCGAATTAAACGTTTATTATCTGTTAACAGTAAACATCAAGTGAAACGTAAGAGTATTACAACCTAAATATATCCATTTCAAACCTTAACAGATAATGCACTTAAAGAATCAACTTGATACCTGCCTGAATGCCTTATTGGCATAAAAATAAAAGAAATTTAAAACACTTTCAATGTTGTCTTTTTTATTCTTATGATTTAATACTTTAACATATACACACACACCCAAAGAAAAGACATACATATATGTACTTATACTTGTAGTTTAAGTAACTTATTTTTATTGGGAAATCTGACGTTTTTCTAGATCTAACAGTCGGTTTACATTAAATATAAACATTTATTTCTAAATACATTTAAGTTTGTATGAAATCGAACAGCTACAGACATATGTACATAAATACATACTTGTGTAATGTGTAAAAACAACAACAAAAACAAACAAATGAAAACTTTGACATCTTAAAAGTATTTAAACCTTTTAAAGAAAGATCTTACTTAATGTCCAAACTCCCATAAAAACCGAAGAAAAAACACTTATAAGTACATCAAAGGTAAGACAAAATAAGAAAAAAGAAATTATGTATAAGTAAAGATTGATAAAAGGGGTGGGGGGTTGTATAGAAAATGGAATTAAAAAACATTCAGCGCATTATTTACTCGTTTATCATACATATTCCTTTCTCATCATCTACTTACATACATACATACATATGTAGATTGAAAAGTATTATAGACCTCGTTGTCATGGTTGTTGTGAGCGTAAAGTACATCATGTTAAGTACTCGCTAAGCTTTAATGTTTTCAATAAGGTTGTTATTTACTTACACCGAAATGCACATCAAATTGATCGTATTAATGGCAATAACTAGTTTATCCCGCCCATCTTATCAACTCAAGCAGGATTATACGCAGATTTCCATTAACCGAAAATAAAAACAGCACAAAGCATGAATCACACATTAAAAATTAGAAGCTGAAGAAGCAAAATAAAAAAAATAAATGCAAAAAACAGAAGATGGAAAAGGGCAGCAAGTACCAGACACACAGGAACAGACAAGCGGACGGACGAACGGACGGACAGGCAAATAGACAAATGAGGAATTGATATGGGTTCGTATTGAGATGGTAATGACACAAAAAGAGGGTAACGAAAAAAAAAACAAATAAAATAAATAAATAAACAAACAAAGAAAAAAAACTTTACTAAATATAATGCAATTTCAATCTACACTACCTACATATGTACATACATACACACGTACAGACATTTTTTATAAATGAAATGGAAGTGGAAAAAATGTTCACAAGCAACAAAACATTATATTTCAATTTAACAACAACTATTTGGCTTGTTTTTTCGTACTTACTTTTTGTGAGATACAGCAACACCAACAACAACATAATAAAGCGACAAGTACTTTTGTGGAAAATTTGCTGCCGCCTTCCTGCCTGTCTTTCCGTTAGTAATTTTGTAGAGAAAATTGATGTTGTTGTTGCTTGTAAGTGTTTTTTATAGCAACTGAACGAATACAATTTGTTAGACAATCCCTGAGGAATTCCCAGGCAATATGTATAAATGAAAGCAAAAATATAAAACAACAAGTGCAAATCCACCCGTCGATTTACAACTTTGGCAATAACCTGTTCGCCAGCATTTCCAAAACTTTAAACATACATACATACATATGTACATACATAGAATAATTTTCACCTTTTAATTTGATTGTAAATTATTTACAGATTTTTCATAAAACAAATTAGATTTTTTTATGTTGGGTCATTATAATTAAAATTATATAAAAAAAAAAATAACCCGACCATATTTTAATTTTTGCATAACAAGTATTTTCCAAGTTTTGTCAGTTCTTTAACTGGAGACGGATTTAAAATAGAGTTAGGCGTATAAGTACGTCATTTTTGTTCATTATTAGTTAGGACAGGCTACGGAAATATTTTATTTTAACGAACTTATCCTGCATTTACTCATGTAGGCGCTGACTTATCAAAGAAAGTTTTAAAGAAATATCCAAAATTCTTACAGATTTACACAGTCAAGTAAAAGTTTATTTTAAAATGTCGTAGAAGCAAAAAAATTGCTGCAAAATATTTTGTTTAAATTATAATCCAGAGGTACCAAGAACTTTATATGGAAACATTTTAAGGGAATCAGTTGATATTAATCATTAATAAAAAAATTATTATACATATATAGGTAAAAAAATTTTTTTTACAAAAATTATTATTGTTGTAGGTAAGACATGCTTTTTTGGGAAATTTGAAAAAAAAATAATTGGCCCAGAATTAGCAAATCTATGGGCGAAAAACCTATATGGACTTAAATTCATATCATAAAAAAATCAAGTTTTCTAGGCCTTTAAATACCTTTTGAAGATGTAAATGCATTCGTACATACATAAGTATACAAATACACACATAAATACACGTAGTGAAGGGCATATCCCTTTCCGTCCCTGCCTACTCAAATGTGTAGGTAAATTTAAGGTTTTTTTGAAGAGAATTTTATATATTATTATATTCGGTTTTCTCACTGCTTTAAACGTTTTAATATTATGTGTTATCTCTTTTTTATTTTGTAATAAATTTTTTCGCGGTTTTTTTTTTTTGTATCTATGTGCAATTGATGTGAACGCGTACAAGAAATGTGATCATGTTTCGCAGTGCAGGAGACAACAAATTTAATTTCCTTTATTTTGTTAAAATTAAACTCAATATATGAAGATTTTGTTATTATATTTTATTTTTTTAATACAAAACAAAAAGTTTATTTTTTTTTACTTTAAAAACAAATTTTATATTTTGAATGAGTAAAATCCCAAAATACATGTATGCGTATGTCCTGTTTCTAAGGACATAAACTTTGTATGGACAAAAAAGAAATAAATTTTTATGGTTATTTAGGACAAATTATCGCTCCTACCTGTTTTATATTTGAATTATTATTTTCTGTAAACGTCTTTTTTTACTTTTTTAGTTCTTGGTTTTGTTGTTATTTGACAACAATATACAAAATTTGCTGGTCTGAGCTGCTACTTGTTTACATTTTATAACATTTACAATACATACATATGTATATACTAATACCTCATTACCATTACGATTTTACAACTCTAGTATTGGGTATATCTCTTTTACTTGAACTAGATTGTGGTGATGTTTATTCTGAGTTTCAATCACACGGACTCTTATATTTATAGATTTCTTTATGTTATATTGACTTAAACATGTACATATACGGCAATAATTAATTATTATAAGAAAAAAGGTTAATGAAAGTTTGTATAATTATTTTTTATTCATAAAACATTGCCCAATTGATAATCCTTTCCCCATGTAAAGTCGTATCGGTTGGGATGTTGCATTACTTTATACTTGTTGTTGGTAATTTTCATTGTAAAATATTGTATTAATAAACAATTGTATTTAATATGTTGCTGAAATATTATATTGTATAACATTATTGTGAATGACTATTTCTAGCCGTTTCCTTATTTATTTACTCTTTATCCTTATTTAACGTTTAACAATTATATTTAAATACGACCGATGCTGTAGAAACAGAACTAAATAATGTTAAATCGTAATTCAATATACGATAAACGAATCAACGGAGGCGTTATAAAATTTAAAAACTAAATTTGTATATTTTTATTCCTTAACCAAGGGTTTAGTTTTCGGCCGGCTATTCTATATAATATTTAGGAAACTCTGCATTGGCTCTTTTTACCTCTGTTTTTTTTTGTTTTTGTGTTTTTGCTTTCGTATGTTTTTGCTCGTAAAACACCACTTTACCCGTTGTAATAAAAATAAATCATAATATTTTGTGTCCCTTTAACCCACCTCGCTTCTTTCCTACCTTACACTCACACACACACACTCAGCCTAATTCTGTGTACCTTAATGTGACTATGAAACCGTGTAAGCTCTATACTACCACCATTATCGCTGTGAGGTTATAACCCCGGATAATGTACTTAATGCATCCATCTATTTAGCTGTGTATACACGTTAATGTCTCAGTAACCTGTTCAATGCCTGTTACGCATGTTGTTTAACGTAAAGTAAAGCAAGAAGATATGGAAATATGTATGTACATACATACATATGTATGTATGTATGGGCATATCCACACATATTTATTTTCCCATTACACTTGTTGACGTCATCATCGTCCCAAGTTGAATCCACCTTGCCGTCGGTCAATGTTGTTCTTTTATTTCAATTGAACGTGAAACGGGTACTCGTGCTGTTATTTAGATTTTCCTTGTCTGCCGCAGGTTGCTTCAGCTGTACAATCAAATGTTTCCCAAAAGTGTACCTTAGTTTTATTTTCAACCTACAAACAGACACACGCACACTAAATAACTTTAAATGAACTGCACGGGGACCACAAAATGAAAAAAAAAATTATAAATAAATTTTATAAAGCGTAAAATTCAAGAGGGTGATTTTTGCTTTCACTGTCTGTGATAACAACTTTAACAATATGTTAACACAGAATCTTATTAGCAACAGTGTCTGTCCGTATGCCGGCTCTACATTTAAACTGACTCTACTGACTTTTAATGAACTAAGGCTATACCACAGAGGTCTAAAAGTTCTGATTCACTTGTAAAATAAGGAATGTGATATTATAACAAATAGTAAACGTTTTTTAAACAGTATGTTGGTTAATAATTATTTTAGTTTAAAACTTTAATTTATGCTTTGAAGTTAAATCTAAGTTGACGTTCCAAATCCTTTAAGTCTCAGAATTTTCGAAATTTCCAAGCTTGAATTTCTCGATTTAAGAAGAGAAATCTCACAAATTACTTGTTTGTTTTTAATTTAATTTATGTACATATATGAAGAGTTGGGCAAAATATATCGATATTTTTTCATATCAATCGATATACTTCGTCGATATTTCACTTTGCAATGTATCGATATAATGATATTTTTTCTTGCAATTTTGTTTCGATATTCTTCAACTTTTGTTTTGTATTTTATATTATTAATTTGTAAAACAATCTTCTCGTCTTTATCGAATATACTATTTTTGTATTAACAGTTACGGTGCCTTTAACCCTTAACTAGAGACGTCAAATTATACGGACGTTATTACAGACCACCGTTAATTTTTACCGGTTATATTAATAAAAGAAATTTTTGTGTGAGTGGTCATTGGAAAATTATTTTTATATATTTATATTTTTATATTATTAAAGGGTATCTAGATCTGAAATAAGCTCTAACACCCATGATTTCAATAAAAAAAACACAAATTTTATAAGAACAAGTACGAGCGCTATATTCGGGTATGCCGAATCTTATATACCCTTCACTACGTGTATCTTTGTGTGTATATTAGTAACTTTTTTTTAAAACACACAAATATAATAATTTTTGTGTAAAAAAAAAAAAAAAATTTTTTTCTTAAAAATTTAAAAATGTTTTTCTCTAAAATTCCCCAAAAGACATGTCTTACACACAAATATAATCGTTTTTGAGTTAAAAAATACCGGTCGTCTGTAGTTAAGGGTTAATTTGATAGCCTTTAAGGTATTTGCAAGTCTATAGCATCAACATTTTATTCACTTCCGTAACTGTCAAGTGTGAAAATCAAAAAATTGTATATGCAGTTTCATTATTGGGGTTTATTCAGCGTTAGCTATTTTATTGTGCATAATTTGTGGATAATGTTTCGATTACATTGTCTTATTTTTAACGTATCATTAACCATGTCAAGTTGTGGTTGTCCAGCATTTCACAACGGTATTTTCGAAAGTCGTAGGGTAGTCGTAGTTTAACCGTAAACATCAATAAAAAATGACTTTTTTATGTATTTTATGAATTTACGAATAATATCGATATATTGGTTTTTTGAAATCAATATATTATATATCGACCGAGATCGATATCGATAAAAAAATATCGATATTTTGTTGCATTTTCTTATCCCTAGTATATCGTGTGAATACGTGTAATAGATTTGTGTCTGTACCGTCACCGAGTGACATCACCAGACAGTGGTCTAACAACGAGTTAAATTATTATGCGTGAACCATCGCCCCTATGTGAACTTGCAAGGAACACACAGGTAGCAACTTATCCACCCCATTATGGTTCTGGATAATAGAGTAGGCACCTTGGTCAAGAGCTCGTGCTATCTAGGTTCCCTTTTGCCTAGGTAGAGTCTGATAAGGTGCGGCTGATCTAAGTCTGTAACTAGCCCAAGCATCAGCCAGGACTCCGAGCATCAACCGTCCGAAATAAGTCCGAAGACGAATATCAGACAAATTGACATTTCTTCCTGCTAGTCCAACATAAATGCGAAACCCAGGTATCAAACCACAGCCACCACGTGGACCACGAAGGGACCTCAACCAATTAACCAGTCCACGATAAGACCTGGGGGCTCACTGGTTCCCGTGGTACCAGATTGATTCTGGTGGATCACCAATTTGGGTCCAGTCACCCGAGGCTAAGGCAGCCTCTTTTGCCCCGAGGGCATTAGCACCATGATGGAGATTTCATCGTTATGCTTTTCCAAGTACCCCCGGGGGGTTTATCGTATGATTGTAAATATTTGTCTTTTAATATCCTAATATTGAATATACCCATCAAAAAGCATTTACTAATATCAAATTACAACAAAAAATGGATGCCAAACTAATTCAAGTGAAGAACAAAAAACATTTCAAAACCATTTAAAATAAGATTTAAAACCTTCTATCGCAGCGATATTAAATTTTATAACACCTTTTACGGCAGTTTCTTTTGACAACCATCGAATACTGCAAGATGTTACCACTAAACCATTGTTTACTAATTGAACAAGTTTTTAATTGCGCTTCAGATTACTAATAGTGGAAGATAATGCGTTTCTCAGTTTTTAATGATTTGTAGTTGAAATTTGTAAAGCGACCTTAAGATTCCTCATCAAGGCCTGTCGAAGATTTCCTAAAGTTAATTAATTAATGTGACTTATGCCAAGTTTGAAGACTTTACCTGTTATAACTCCTCTCTGTATACTATACACTTTTACGGCGAATATTGAATATAATATTACAGTTAATTATACAAAATTTTGAGACTGTAAAAAGGTATGGTCGTGTGGGAGTTATCACGCATATTTCCCAAATATCTCAGTTAAAGTATTTTCTTGTATTTTGTATTTTGCATGGGCGGTGTCACACTTTGGAGAATAACCCACTCTCTTTGCCGACCGTGCCGATTTTTGGTCCACCTTTATATGTTTTTAATTACACAAAATTTCATTACTATAGATATTTTATTTTTCTAATCAATATTTTCATTGTATGAGGGTTGACCCTTCCCCTTTGTCAATCCTGTCAGTTTTTTGTTCACATAAGTAGCTTAGCAGTGGAGTTAATCGTCCAAAGCTTAAAAGTCCTACCTGTAGTAATTCTTTAGATATAGATATATTGATTTAAATTTCCTTTACATGGAAAAAAACACCAATTATACTTTTTCAAACTTCCGACTTTTCCCTAAAGTTTTCCAAAAATTGTTGGTTTTGTCTTTTGAAAATTACAAACCTTACACAAGAAATTCAGCCAAATCGATCCAGCCGTTCTCAAGTAATGCGGTGACATGCATGGATCATTTTTAGTTTTATAAGTATATCTAAATATAGATAATGATGTTAAAAGTTTACAAAACATAACTGATGATCTTTCTTATGATAATAGATGCAATTTTAGAATTAACTAAAAAACTAATTTCCAAAGTTTTTTATATGTGACCCGGCCTATGAACTTATGACTCAACAAAAATTTTTCCATTTTTTTTTTGTTTCGATAGTTTTTGAGACGCTCTTTCACGTGGTGAAAACTAGAAACTAACTTGCTTAGAAGTGTACTAAAAATATAGAGAAAGAAGAGCACAAATGAAAGAAAAACGCATTGTTTATCTTTAACAGCTGTTTCTCGCAATTTCTTTTTTGAGTCATAAGCCACCTTTTCATAGGCCGGGTCACATATAACATCTAAAAGATATGATAAAAAGTCGGTTTTAAAAATGTGGAATTTAATATATAAACACTAGGGTGACAGCCAATTTTTCCAATTTAATTTCAAATAATGCCGGGCGGAATATTATGACACTAGGTCTAAAACTTTAGTGCTAAAAGTTTGAGCCAAATCGGACAACGTTAAATGGGCGCGCATCGAGGTCAAATTTTGCAATTTATATGAAAAAAATATTTGAAACTCGTTAACTTTCTACATTATTTTACAAAAAATATGGATAAGACTTTTTAATAAAAAGTACATTTAAAAACTTAATTTCCAAGAAAGTATCTGATTTAAGCCAAAATGTCCCACAAATGTCAGATATATATAAATGAATTACAATCAAAGAATTTAATCAACTCTATGACATATTTCGGGTCAATGTGAACTTCACAAACAAAAGTAATTATTAATTTCCGCCAAATAATGAAGAATGTTAAAGAATTTAGAGATAATACAGGTTGTGGGTCATTTCAAACCTAAGGAGATACTTGGGTTAAGTTCCATTAAAATTTGTAAATGTACTTTTAATTAAAATAATTAAATCTCCCTTTTTTCTTGAGGCCAGATGCAAATAACTTTAGAAAATATAACTTTAACATTTCTTATGCCAATTGGAGTTCGAAAATCGATTCGCATGACCGGAGGCTGTCTTTGGTCAATCTGAATTACTTTTCAATAATAAGGTAGGTAAAGAAGGTAAAGTTTATTAACAGTTCTGCAGATAAAATATAATAACAAAACAGTTGGCACTATTTTGCAGTCATTTACAACTGTCATTGAACTCATATAAACGAACTTACCCCCATCCTAATCAATAATTTTGAATGTTCATCTTTGGCATCACACAATATTTTTATTTTATGTATAAATTTCTTAATGCGTTTAAATGTGTAAAGAAAGGAACCATCTACTCGAGCAACACTTAAAAGAAAATAACGCTGTTGCACATTGTTCGTCTACCGACCAAAATAAGTGCCCGTTGTGGTGTTGGATATGAGATACAAATCTGCTTTATAACTTCTAACTGCTTAAACTTGTAAAATGATATGAGTGAAGCGTTAGAACTTAAAAAGTGGAGTGAGTGTATAAAAAATTGTGTTCTCTAATAAGTTCTGGCTTGCTTTTTCATTTACTTGCAAAAAACAACAACAGAGATACTAATAAAACTCACAAAAAAAGGGGAAAACGCACAGGAACATAAATTTGCTTTAAAGTAAAGGGCAAAACGGAAAAAGTAAAATTAACAAACAAAAAAAAAACAACTAAATAAAATCTATTACGTGGCAAACCACCCCGTATTTATGTGGCAATTTGTTGTTTTATGATTGTGTACAACGCGTAAAAATAAAGTGTATCATTTTCCCATTAAATGCAAGCACCCCTCCCCATCAATTTCATCCGGAGCCGCATTTTCAATTTATGAAGATTTGTGTGAGCAAGTACGTGTTGTTGTTGTTGCTTTTGTGTCCTTCGAGACAAAGTTTGAGAGCAGGTTGTACACGTATGCGTATACATAATGTTAAATGTGTATATATGTACTTATGTGTGTGTGTGTGCGTTCGTATGTGAATGGTAGTGTATCATACATTGGTTGCCCTACTGCACTTGTTTTGATTTGTTTGGAATAATAACAGATGCTTACTGAACGTATTTATTATTATTATTCATTGTTGTTAAAATTATTAATGGTTGACAATAGATTTTACTCTGTAATGTTGTTTGTTGTTTGCGAAGCACTTTTGGTCGGGTTTGCTTTACTGTTACACTATTTTATGTAGAAGAGACACACACACACATTCATACGTAAATATGTTTGAATGTGCTTACATACTCTTGTATTTGTTACTCTTTTGATATTGTATTGTATTGTTTATGATTTTGTTGTTGTTTGTTGTTGCTGTTTATGTTGCTTTTGTTTGGCATATTACAATTGTGTAAATATTTAAACTACTTGGAAATTACTCATTAGTGTTTTCTGCAATTAATGTTTTATTTACTTTTTACATCAAGTGCAAACAGACGATGGCCATAATAATTTAAACACTTGAAGTGAAGTTGCTTATTATATTTTAACTGAAATCAATTAATACCGATTTTTTTCCAATGAATAAGCATCTTCACTTATGTTCTGCTTCTAGTTAAGTTAATAACAATAAAATATTTTGTTATCAAATTAGAAAATTCAATATCTTTATATTTAAGGTAATTTTTCTAACGGGTAATTAACTTACGATATTTATATTAAACCAGCTTTGAGCTTTGTATTCTAACATTGCTTTTAGGTTTGGAACAGTTGCGTGCCTTTTGGAGAGTTTTGCAAGGAGAGCATCAGCTGCAATATTGTTTCTATTGGGTACAAATATTAAATTTTTGTTAAACTTTCTAAAACAAAATCAGGTGGGAAGTGTCTTTTAATAACTTGAGCTCGAAAAATTTTAAAGAGATCTGTCCACACTTTTTTAGTCTCGACCATGTGACGAAAACATTTTACATCTTCAAAAGCTTAGAGAAGTTTTTTTTTAGCCACTATCTTTCGGTTTTGCTTTGTTGTGTCTCTCTTATTTAAATCGAAGTAGCTTGTGCCTACACCTTGATTTTGTTTCCTTAAAAAATGACACCGCCAACTCTGGCAGATGCATAAACTTGAAAAAGTTTTCACTTTTTAATGGCTTGTTTAGTTTCGGTTGATTTTTACGCTTATATGTTCTGGCGAAAATCAAACTGAATTTTTATTAACTAAAAATCTAAAAAATGTTTGTTCCGTTTTTATTAAAGAACCTTTAGCTGGATTTATTATACCTCCCTTCTGTCAGATATGCTCTCTATGATCATCCATACTTATTGAAGCCATTATTATGTCATCCAAATACATACATATGTATATCCAAGCAAAACTTAATTCTTATCAAATGTTGTCCATTAGCCGTTGGGGTTACACATACCATAACACATGTGCATTATTGCTGTTTTTGGCTAAATATTTCTAAGGCGGGGTAAGCATGCCAATATGAAGGAAAATGCAACGTCGAAGTCATCATTTATAGAGTTGCCGTCAAAATAGTTAATAAAAGATCGCATCTTGAAGACAAATTTGATAAAGATTTACAATGTTTGTACCTTTTGGTCTTCAAGGCTGTGTCCCTAAGGTAAATACTCGTAAAATAAATGATTAACTGAAAAATAGTACATCTATATACATATATATAAAGATTAAAAAAATTTGTTTGTATTTTATAGCTGGTCACACTATTGGACCGATATTTTGAAAATTTGACAGCATGTTATTGATAATCTCAAGCGAACAATAGGCTCACATTTTTTGGAAATTTTGGAAGCCACGCCCATTTTTCATTCAAACGTTAATAATTGACTAGCTAACTGAACATGAAATTCTGACGTAGGTTCCTCTTCCATTGTATAGATCCGGTAAGCTTCTATCTTCTAAACCAAACAAGATAGAAACAAAATTTAAAAATCATTGTATTCTAAAAATTATGTTTTGGTACTTTTTTGGGGCCTGAACTTCTTATCCAATAAACATAGAAATTTTATTTTAACTGTATTCGTCACATCTCCAAAGAATATAAATATAACGTTTTTGTTACTTTTTGGATATTCGAACTTATCAGGATAAAAATCGTACTTATTTTTGGTACTTTTTAAAAAAAAATATTTTTTGACTTTTGATAGAATTTATCAAAAGCTTCACTTAAGCTTCTACAACTATTTAGATAGCTATTTGAGAAAAAAATTTAGACACTAGAACGGGGACCAAAAAAAGTACCAAGAAGGGGGAAAATTCGTTTAATAGTAAATTACTAGGCCGATTTGGGTAAAATTTGAAACACGGATTCCTTCAGTCATACAAAATAGTATGACAAATAAAAATTTTAATAATAATAGTAATAGGTAAGAGAAAGGGGAAAATTCACGTAAAACAGGGGGCAAAAAAGTATTTTTTCAACTTCAAGGGTACTTTTTAATATTATTTTAAATTTATGAGTCTAGAAACGCAAAATTAGGGCTTATCGCTTCTAATTAGGATAAAAAATCATATATTTGGCAAAACGACGTTTTCCGGGTCAGCTTTTATATTATAAATTATAAAATAACTACTACGTAACAGTGATGCCACATACTTCCATTTCCATATTTGTGTTACTAATGGGTTAGCCGATTGCACTCAAATGACAATCTCACCTTAAACAGCATCTGCAGAACCCTTACATTCATTAGGTTTTTGTCTGGCTTTAAAAGCACCACTATAGATTTGATGAATACGATAAATGGTTAAGGGGATAACAGCAATATAATTTCGGATTTCGAAAAGCAACATTAGTTAAAGTTTCAATTATTTTGTACGAATTTGTAAGAACTTATATAGTTATAGTTGTGCTAAGATATTTTTTTAAAACGATATTATTTGGAATAACAACTTACGAAAAAAGTTTTTTTCTCAATAAATTTATACAAATTAGTTTTATGATATAGGATTTTTCAATGCGAAATCTTCAGCAAGCAAATGACGTTTTCTATGTCCACTGACTGTAGAACAAATTCCGGGAGTAAAATTTGCAAAGGTAAAATCTTCGAAAGGCCGATTTTCTTGACTGCCTTCGATTTCTTAAATTTGGCCACCCAACGTTAAAAAGTTGACTGTGAAAAGCCACCGCGTCTGCCGTTTGGACTAACGTGTACTCAATTTATCTGCAGAAAGACAAACAAGTTTTCCCCTATTGCCACAGAAATAGTTTTTCTATTAAAATTTCTTTTGTTCAAAGAAGTGTTAAAGTACAAAGCAAAAAGCATTCACGTATGTATGTGTGCGTGTGTAAAGGGTGCCGCAAAAGTAATGTCATAATGTGATTTGCCACTATTTGGTAAGAAACTTTACGAAACTTATTTGAAGATGTAAATCGTTCCATTGCGCAGTAGAGGAAATTACCAATTTAGCTGCAGCTAAAAGTTTTCCTGCCTTTTTTTAACAACCATATGCAATTTAAATAAAATTTGTTGAAGTAACAGTAAATTTATATTATACTGCTAATAAGAAATATAATGTTTACCAATATATTCACTTGTTGTAGATTTTAACTTCTGTGTTCCGACTGGATTTGATTTAATTTTTATTTCTAAAATTAATATAAAGTCTCGTTATGTGAAATGTTTCAAATGCGCTGCAACTTTTCACAACTTTTTGAGAAATTAATTGTTTTAGGGTACAAAGTCAGTATCCAAGCGAGCGCTTTTTTTGGTTTGGTGTGAGAAAGATGACGCTTCTAAAATACTTTCTGCTGTGGAATTCTATATTTATGATAACATAAACAAATATAATGAAGGTCAACACATTGAAATTTTAAAGATTCCTGTATGAACAGCAACTAGTAACGGCAACTTAAACAGAAATCAAAATTGCCTGCTCAAATAACTGGTGTAAGCTTTTCACTAATCTATTGTTTCCGCGTTATTTTACGCACAATGGCTTCTGGATATAAATTCAAAACGGATGCCTTTCAGCTGTATGCATACCGAAGAGCAACTAATTTCATTGATTTGTATCCATGGTTTTATATGCCCCCGTATGTCTATAAAATTTTAGCACATAGTGCAGATATTATCAAATATGTTTCGCTTTTAATAGGTATGATGGCAAAAAAAACTAGTAAGAGCGTTATATTCGGCTTTACCGAATCTTATATACCCTTCACTACGTTCTCTATGTGTGTAAATTGGAAAATTTTTTCAAAATACACAAAAATTTTTTTCCCAATATAATAATTTTTGTGTTAAAAAACAAAAAACAAAAAAAAAAATTTGTTGCTTATATCTCAAAAAAAAATTTTTTTTTGCTTATATCTCGAAAAAAAATT
>NDXZ01029866.1:0-10772 GCA_003055125.1 Paykullia maculata
TTTTTCATGCCAAATGACTTTGAAAAGTGCTAGATCTACCATGAAAAATGCTAAATTGGCAACAGTGGTCCCAGCCAACTAAATTTACGCAGTCCGATATTGATATGATTTATGATTTATTAAGTAGTTCAAAATTTTAATACATTTTATCATGCTAATAAATTTTTTTAAATAAATCATAATAAGACATAATATAATATGTTGTGTGTCTGATTGGCTACAACTAAAAATATACAATTGTACATACATATAAAATATTATTGCAAGTAAAATTTTATGATTATAATTTTACATTTTTAGATACATACTTAAAAGGTGATTGAAAGTAAAATGGCAAGAGTAGAATATAGCTTAAGTTTAGCGGTATTCATTTAAAATAAGCTCTCTATATTTTAAGCAGATTATTAAATATTTGTATAAACGCATAAAATCTTCACCGTTTAATACTATGTACACTTCCTCAAGTGATAGAAATCTTTTTCCAATAAATAAAAACGGTAGTGGGGAAAAATTGGACATCTGCCAACAAAATGATATGTGTCTTCAAGTTCATTATGGATACACAATGTGCAAAGATCATTAGTATTACCGTTAAAATGACGGGCATTTAAATTAAGCAACCCACCTCTGACCTTTAAGATGCAGCTTATTTGCTGAGTAGAGTATTCATCATTGAAATATGGTTGTATCTGATATTGCAATGTAGGATACATATCGTGAAAGCGCGAGTTTCTGGCACTTGTGACAAAGTTCTCGCTCTCCCACTTTCCTAGGGCATCAAGTAATATTTTCCTCTGAGACATAAAATTGCCTCTCCAGGACTCAAAATCAAAGACGATACCAATTTTGCTACACAAAGTCCTCCAATGCGGTAACCAATAGGTGTCCTGACGAACGGTCTCCTCTGCTAATATCCGGGGTAGTCTGCTTACAGGTAACTCTAAAACTGTCCTAATATAATTTAAGTGTAGCTTTAGGTATCTGAGTAAAGTGGAGGTATGCCAGTCTCTAGGTGAATAAGATAGTTGGGAGTGTTCCGTTGAAGATACAATAATTTCTTTAAAAAATATCTCAACAATTTTTCAACCTCATCAAAGCTAAGAAACCCCCACACTTGGGCTCCATAAAATATTATCGATTTTGTCGCTGCCTGAAAAATTTTCAATTTGTTTGATAGCTTTATTTTCGGGTGGTGTATGTAGCTTAACCAGGTGGAATTAATTGCAAACTTTGACGAAGCCAGTTTAGATATAATATGTTTCTTGAAAGACAAATTGTAAGTCAGAATAATTCCAAGATATTTGTATTCATTTACTATCTCTATCTGATTGACGCCATATTTCCAAGAAAGACCCTGACTAGTCCTTGTTCCAGTTCTGAAAATCATTATCTTGGATTTATCTAGGTTTATTTTCAGACACCATTGGTTGCAGTAAATGTGAAAAGCATCAATCATTTTCTGCAGCATTGATGGAGAGTCTGACAGTAATATAATATCGTCAGCGTATAACAAGACTTTTACAACAATCCCAGCAACAATAACTCCACCTGGTAAATGATTGTGAACATCATTCATGTACAGAGAAAATAATATGGGACTAAGCAAACATCATTGTTTTACACCCTGTGTGACCGTGAAAGGGTCCGATAATGACGTGCCATCCCAAACCTGACTAGATGTGTTATTGTACAAAATTCCTAAAATACGAACCAATTTACGAGAAAGCCCTAAACGACATACAAACAACAAATTTTTTGGTATTACGTCAAAGGCTGAAGAAAAGTCCACGAAGAAAGTATATGTTTTCTTCTTTTGGTTTAGGTTAAGATTTACGATACTGGTTAAATTAAACAAATTGTCTACAGTGGAATAGTTTTTGCGAAAGCCTGCTTGGTATTCACTAATTATGTTGTTATAATCTGCCCAGCTGTTGATACGGTTAAGAATTAGGCCTGTAAATATTTTATATATGACGTCGAGGAGAGATATACCTCTATAATTTGAAACCATATTTACATTACCTTTTTTGAATAAGGGAATAATTATAGAGCGCCGAAAGGAAGCAGGTATATCCCCATGCAAATAAATTTTGTTACACAAAATCAGAACGTTATTTAAGTAACATGCTGGGACATTTTTATAGAATTCATAACTGATACTGTCCTGACCTGGAGCCTTGCTAAGTTTTGCCGTTTTAGAATTAAAAGAAGTATTCAAGGTCGCTACAATATTCCTACAATATTGTAGCTTAAAACGATTAAATTTACATTCAATAACAGTAGTACCGATGAGAAAAAGAGTGCTGACGATGAAATCGTAGCTGGTTTCGAAAATGCAATCGACTCGGCTAATTTCATATGGTAAAAACTAAATTTTTAAATAAAATAATAACATTCTCAACATATCACACTTTCAAAAATATAAGAACTTTAAGCCAGAATAAAACTTTTTTTTTTTTGATGGACAAAGCAATATTGTACTAATATAGAGATAAATCGATCATATAGTGTGCAATACATACTTTTTTGCTCCTTTCGCTTATATTATTATTTATGTTTTTTATTGTTAAAACAAAATTTTTATAAAATATACGGAGTAATAAGACAGAACGTAGTTAACCGGTACAGTGCAGAGTTGCCAATCACGCAGTCGGATATTCATACTTATTTGATATCGTGGCAGGCCAGAATATCTTATGTATACGCCTGAGACAGCGATTTACAAAAGCTTGTATACAACTTATTTCACGACTCGAAATATTCCAGGCTTCACAGCCATACAGAAGCACGGATTTCACATTGCTTTTAAAAACCTTGATTTTGGTGTGGTTCGAGATACTTTGCGATCTCAAGGATTTATTAAGCACGCCATACGCTTGTTTTGCCTTACAAAGTCCATTCTTTATATCTTCCCCTCTTTTTGAAATTATACTCCCCAGGTAGCAAAAGATTTCAACATCGTCAATGGGTTGGCCCGAAAGCTGGAAGTTCGTATTGCATGAAGAATTAATGCGGATTGATTTAGTTTTGTTGATATTAATTTGTAAGCCCGCTTTGTCCGCACGTGTAGCAAAAGCTTAAATCTTAGATTGCATGCTTGAGATGCTGTGGGACAGAAGACAGACGTCATCTGCATAATCAATATCATCTAACCTATCATGAAGGCCCATGGTTTCTTGGTTTCATGGTTTCATAACCATAATCTGAAACCATCATACATTTTTAGTTTTTATGATTATCCGTAACATATTTATAGTTTGGACAAATATATAATGATTCTTGCCATCATATATATGATCATGGTATTGACGTAAAATATGACTACAACCATATTATGATTTTGGCAATCATATAATAATTGCAGTAATCATAGAATTTTAAAATTGCCTGTGATCATATTACCGTGACCATACTCAACCATGCTTTTTCTCTGGGTGTAAGTAAAGGGGTGGGCCCCACACGGCCGACCGTTGCACAATTACCCTCAAGCTGTTTATGTAATCAATACATGACTTGTTTGGTCTAAAGCCCGCTTGTTCTCGTCTTAACTGTGATTCAATAATGGTTGAAATGCGATTGTGTCAAATCAAATTAAACTAATCAAAAGTTAGAAGGTTCTAGTAACGTCTATTTTCAGAATCTCGGGAGGTATTCCATCAGGTCCAGCAGATTTACCGGACTTAAGACATTTAATTGCTGCTGTTATCTCCTCAGATGAGGGTGTTGCGATGTTAATATCGTTTTCTACGTTATTTATATGATGCATTGGCGGATTGACCGACAAAAGTTTAGTGTAGTAATTCTCCCACAACTACAACGATTGATCTTTGGCATATACCAATTCGCCCTACCCATTTTTCAAGGGTTTAACATTGTGGTGGCTATGACCGGCAATCTCCTTCGTAATACGGTACAGGTCTTTGGATCGACCTGTTTCATTGGCTATTTGTGCGTCTTTGGCTAAATTATTAGCCCATTTTCGTTTATCTTTCTTTGCACTACGTTTAACTTTTCGGTTCTCCTCTTGGTATTTATGTTGTTCGTCTTGCTAGACTGTGGAGTTTTCGCATCATTAACCATGGCTTTTGCTTGCTTTCTAGATTCTTTTATTTGCCATGTATTATCGGATATCCACGGGTTGTTTGTTTTTATAGCGTATTCTACTTCACTTTTAGCCGTCTCAATAAATGTTGATTTTAAATCTTTCTAATATATATCTATATTTTGTTCGGGGGAAGTTGAAAGAGTAACTGCCCTGTTCCTCAAAGCGTTGGAAAACTGAAGTAAGACCTAGTACATTTTCTCCCTCTTATATAGCTTTATATCTCATTCTAGTGTTGTAAAAGTGGTTACTTTTGACTCAATACTACTCGATACTTTTTCAGTTGAGTACTCGTTACACTCAATACTTTAACGGCTTTTACTCTTTTAAAAGTAAAACACATATGCATATCTATGTACATATGTACATACATAAAAGGTCAAAAATTATATTTATTGAAATACATTTAGCGATTTATATAGAAAATAAACATTAATGTATATAAATTCATTAAAAAAAATATATATATATATATTTTGTTGTATATTAAAAAGCTTTAATTTTTTCACTCAGCGTTGTATTGGTTTGATGTATTTTAAAGGAAAACTTTCGCTTACTCAAATACTCAATACTTTTACAACGCTATCTCATTCTGGGTCAACATAAAATCATATTTTTTGATACGTAAAATAAAAAATTTTAAAAAGCACCATAAAAGGTGATTGAGTAAATTTTCACCACATTATATGATGTTCTAGTTCAATCAGAATCAATTCGCCCTAATTTTTCATTTCTAGACACAAAAAATACCTTAAAAGTTGAAAAAGTACTTTTTCGCCCAATATGTGATTTTTTATCTTGATTTGGAGCGATAAGCCCTTGTTTTGTGTTTCTATACCCATAAACTCAAAAAATGTAGTAGAGAAGACTTTTAGATTATTTTATTCAGTATGACATATGCTTATAACATTTATATTTTTAATACTGCTTATTATAAATTTTAGGCTTTGAGATTATGGCAAACAGCGTTTTGGCAAAACATCTGCAAGTATTAGAAAATTCAATGATTTAAAAAACGAACTACAATTACAGGTGTTATTTGAAATAAAATTATTTTGACTAATATATTTTTAAAAGCAATGTATGTATCTTAACAGTGCCGACTTTTTATTTAAAACTGAGATGCAGTTAAATTTATTAGACGGTTAATAAATACAAACAGTTATTTGGTTAATAAATACCAACAGTCAAATTTTAGTTAGTAAAACGTGAAATTCCTTCTTTTGTCACTGGGTTCTCTGAGCCCCAAATGCGGCAATGTTGACGATTAACAAAGATATCACAGTGATAATGTGCTTCATTGTTTAGGATAATTTGGCTCGAAAATCAGAACCAGCTGTTGAGGTTTAAATTTAATTCAACGAACTTTCTTAGCTGTACATTTTCTCTAAGCTGTAATGTTGTGTTTGTTGAAATTTGTAAAAATAAACACACAGATCTCTAGTGAGTATGCTCTGTAAAGAGTCAACTGAAATTTGCAATTTGTGTCCACCACTTAAGATTGATGTTTTTGGACTTTCACCAACACTCTCACGCACACCTTGAAATTTGAACAGACGACCAGCATTTTTAGCATTACCAACTGGTCCAGACAACCTGAAGACGACAATCTTTCATTATTTTTGCTCCCTAACCGTCATTTAATCATTTTTTTCTATTGTTTCTACGTTTATCGCATAAATGGCGCAAATTTAAATTTTGGGACACCAATCGACATGTTATTTTAACACATTTTTATGGCTCTTACAACAAAAGCATTTTATTGTTTTGTATGTATACATTTGAATGGCAACAAAAGTATCTCTTCTTTAAAACGCGATTCAAACTCACATATATAAATGTTAAAAAAAAGTAAAAAAACTGCCCGAAAATTAGTTAAGACTTTTACAAACGCTCTCTTACAACATTACTATGTTAGAGCCATGAATACAACTAGCGTTGCCATTGTTAGTCTTTTCCGAACAAATTTGATCGGACATTTTTTGTTTGGTCGGATGAAAGGTGAAACTAATTTTAGTCAGTGTGAGAAAATGTACTACATATGTATATTCATTTTAAAAAATTCGGAACACTGGTCGCTTTTTCACTGTATTTTATATTCTGTTTTTACGAAGAAAATATGGCTAATAAAGTCAAATGCTATCCTTTATTTTTGTCATATATAATTAATAACCTTAAAAAAGAATTCCAGTCAGAAAGTTCTCGTTTGCCAATTTTGTATTCAAGTTCAAAGTCTAACTTTAATTATTTTAAGTAATAAGTAAAAGAAATATTGAAATTTTATATTAAACTTTTTTATCAAATAAAATCTAGATTTGACCTTAAGCGTGAAAACATTAAAATCTTATAAACAATTACTCCTTCTAAAGTGTTCTCTAAAGACAGTTTGCCTATATTGTCCCTAATTTTAAAATTTACCAATCTTGCAGATCGTGACGGTTTACAAAAATGAATCTTTCAGTAGACTTAGATATTGATTTATTTTATAAATATAATTCCATTAAAAACGGATTAAATTGGAAAAGCTTTGGCGATCTTGCCAAACTTTTATTTAATTTATTTTCGCTCCCACATTGTTCCGTAGCTGCGAACGCAAGTTTTCAACACTGTTTTTTAATAAAATCAAAGTTGAGAAATAAACTCTGTAAAAAGCTTATGAAAAATAATGAGCACGCTATGTGTGTTAAGCAAAAAGGGATCTTTCTAAAAAGTTAAAAATGTATAAAAAACTTTTTAATGGTGATTAATTTTTCATTTTTCGGATTTTTGTTTGTAAATTGTGCTTGTATAGTAGTATGTGTTATTGCAAATGTTCAATGAATTATAAATTATAGTTTATAAACGTTGTTAAATAAATTTTTTGTTTACCTTTTGTGTCGTTAAATTTTTATTTCTATTATTTAATGCATAATTTAAAAACTTTATCAAATAAAAATCGTACTTTATATCAAAAATACATATGCATATACCTACCTACTTGTTTTTAAATATTTAAAAACTTGGTCAATATAAAAGGATTTTGGTAGGTTTTACAGACAAGTTTGGTCGGATAAAAAGTTTTTCAGTGGCAACGCTGAATACAACTACAATATTAAACCCATATTTTTAAAATAAATTAATTTAAAAAAAATATTTCTTATTTATAACATGTATAATAAAATTAATTAAAGAAATATACACTGAATTATTATTAATTAAAAAAATTAATAATTATTATATGTATTTAGATCTAAAAGTGATAGGTATGTATAACAAAAATTTACTCTTTAAAATTAAGAAGTTAAATACACCTAGTCTATTTTTACACGGTCTTTTTTCACACGGTTCTGATTTTACACGGTTTGAAATTAAAAAAGATTTTATTTTTTTAACCGATTTTATTCCATAAATCACGATCTTTTTTTGACCTTTAAAATTAAATAATCTATTCTTTTTGTTAACAACATAGCTGTGCATAATTACACAATTGTTTTTAGTTCCTGAACTTGTCAGGTATATTTTATTTACATTACTTTTAAGCTTCGAGTGAATATTTTTTTTCTTTAATAACTATGCTGGTGTAAATATACATTATAAATGTGATTTAATAAAATAAACATGAATATTGTTCTTAAAAAATTTTTGTTTTTTTACTAATTTAATAGGTTTTAGAGATAAGGAACCAATCACCTATTTTTGCATACCATCAATGTCTTTTTTATGGTTAAGGTTATACAAGAATCAGCACTATTTTTTGTTTTAATTACATAGCGGGTTTTGACTGCTATTGATTATATTTTTATTTAAAACTTCATAAAAAACCTACCAGTATTTGATTTACCCTACCTACCTACCAAGCGAAAACAAATATTTCAAATTTGCATAATTCTACCCATATGGCATCCCTGGTAAGAGGATTATTCTCTTAAAAGAAATTCTCTTTTATATTGCTACGCACGCAAAAATAACAAAAGAAGAGAGTGTATATTTTAATATATAAGAAAAAAATTAAATTTTTAAAGTCTCTAAGAAAATAGAAAAAATCCAACATTTATTTACTACTTTCAACCATAAACTAAAATGTATCACACGCACACATATCACTGTATTTGCGAAGGGTATAAAAAAACAGACAAAAGCAGCAGCTGTCGTAAAGCTAAACAAAATAAAACAGAATTGATAAACAGTAAAAGAGAGTATCTATTGTAGCTCTGTTCACTCTCCGCATGATAAAAATGTTAAGGTACCTTTAGTTTAGCGAAACATCTCTGTTGCTACGGATTAGCGTTACGGATGGCAAGCGCATTTGCGTACGATTTTCTTGAATTGAATATTTGTAGTTGTTATTTGTATAAAATGGTTACTACATTGTTTTAGTTTGCCCTACCAGCAAGAAAATAAAGAAAAATTATAATGATAAAAGTAAACAGATTAATTTAATTACATATGTATAGGTATGTAAGTGAAACAAATTAGTGATAAAAAAACAAAATTATTTATTAAAGAAATGGATACAACAAACATCAAAAGGATTATAAAGCCGTTAATTTTACAATAACAAAAAAACAAATGAATTCAGTGTAAAACAAAGGTATAAAATAAAATCAAACAAAAATGTTTAATTAAAATAAAACAGTAATCTTTTAATATTGAAAACCATTTAGCCTTAAACAAATGGTTAACTTTAATACTCATAAACATTTTTTTTGTTTAAAGTGCATTTATTACACACCATTTGTAAATAAGTTGTATTCATTGCATTGAACAACTCCTCTCTTATAGGTACTTCATTTGGATTGCTAAAATATTTATTAGGAAAATATAAAAAGCTCTTTCTTAAAAAAATTATTTAAAAAAAGAATAATTTTAACAAAAATAAAAGGTAGAGTTATAAACAAAGAAACAGACAGAGATTATTAGTGTTTGGAGTGTACATATGTATGTACTTAATTATAGTCAGCATCTAAGAAGTGTAGTTTAACATGTTTATATACATACATACATATGTATGTATGTATCTATGTGTGTGCATTTTACAAATACAGCAACATACTTATATATGTACTTTTATGAAACCTTTTCTGTACATAGGTTTCTATAGTTATCCATCCAGCTATTCAAGCAATAATCTGTCCATCTAATGAAGCAGTGAACTCTACTGTCAAACCAATCTGGCTTTAATAATAAAACAACTACAATAACATTGTCGTAATCTATACAAAAGTCTTCTCTAAAGCCAACAGCAACGAAAAATCAAACAGCAAATTTAAAAAAACTAAAGGCCAAAGCAAACACGAATTAAAAAAAAATGCTTAAGTCGCCGTTTTATTATTTTTTTCTTATGTTTATTGGTGTGTCGTTATTCGTGTATTCTTAATATATAAGTATGTATATGTACATATTTTACCTGTTAAACTGGTTCATTCTTCATGTTATTGTATTAAATGGACCCCTCCACTTTACTTCACTGCTTTGCTCTTACTGTCAAACAGTGATACCAACTTACCATTCTTAATTGCTCAAAGCGAAAAAAAAATATTTTAGCCTGAAGCTGAAAAACGCACAATCTAGCAGGATAAAAAATTAAATCTGTTTTATTTTTTTGTTTAATATGGACATATTTTTTAAAATCGATTTCCCTCTGTTTTATCCTTTTCTAGCATTCGGTTAGAATTAAAATTTATTTCGCCTTAAAAAATAATAATCATATATAAACAACTTTATTTTAAGAAATGTAAAGAAACAATAATCTTTTAATCTTATTTTCGTAAGAAGTTTTACATCTACATTTTGGTTTTAATTCACAAATATATATTTGACGACTTCAGTCCTACGATTTAAAGTAAACTTAAACTTGCTCTTTGAAGTTCCTGTTAGTTAAAGGCAACTTTAGCTTAAGTGAGTACTAAAGTGACCTTTAACTATATTTCGTCGTTACAACTTCCTTGTGAAACAAAGTTAATTTTTATGGAAATATAGTAGTAAAAGAGCGAAATTCGACTAAAGAAAGTAGTTCTTTAAAACACGTAGCGGCTACGGCGTATGCCTTTAAATACTAAACAGGTTACTTTAGTCTTTATACAGTTTAATTTAGTTTGGGGACTTTAGAATGCATAGTTAACAAGAATTTTAAATGTGTATTTTTCTAGGGAAACAGTTGGCATTATTTATTAATATAATTTTTTTAATTGAGATTAATGTCCTAGAATAATGTAAATTGCCTTCTCTATGCCCATTTTATGCAAAAATATTAATAATAATAACTAATTTGTCACAATCTTGTTAGTTTGTTTGTTTAAAACTTTTAACTGGGTAGCACTGTTTATATCTTTCACATTTTATTTTATAAAAGTGTCAAAATTCACTGTCTGCAAAACTGCATGCCACTTAAGCTGCAATTTTGAAAACTTTTATTGTGTTGTGAGAAAGTGTGAGTGTATTGTTACCTGTATGTATAAACGCGGCAATATCGAAAATAAGTTGCAAGAAAAACTAGTAAGAGCGTTATATTCGGCTATACCGAATCTTATATACCGTTCACTACATTCTCTGTGTGTAAATTGGTAAATTTTTTTCAAAATACACAAACATTTTTTTCCCAATATAATCAAAAAAAATTTTTTTTTTCCTTATATCTCGAAAAAAAATTGTTTTCCTTATATCTCGAAAAAAAAATTTTTGCTTAAAAATC
>NDXZ01029867.1:0-11524 GCA_003055125.1 Paykullia maculata
AATTTTGTTTAAAAGTTAAGTTAACATTACTGTTCATGACACAGTTTTACGCTCTTATTTAGGTAGGTCACTTCGACGTAAACACTAGACGCCATCCAACGCAACGCTCTACGCTCTAGTTTAGGTTAGACTGTCATATTCAAACTTTAAGTTTGAACGATGTCATTATTAGCTTAAAGAATACTTATAATTACAAAAAAATTTTAATCTCTTTGATAACATTTTAACTTTGACTATTAATTAGTTATGAAAATTAGCCTAAAAGTCAAAAGTAACTGATCGTGGGTACAAATATACCAGGGATGGAATAATTTATAAGTTTAATTATGCCTAGGGAAGACGAAACGATTTTACTAACATCAAGTGTCAAAGTAATGTGATTTTTTTTTGTGTTTACACTACTATAAGAAGTTGTATTACGTTAATGTTAAAACCTAATACAATCAGTGATGGCAACCTTTAAATATATCTGTCTACTTTTGGGGTCAAGTTTTAACTTTTTTAATTCTAGGTAAAATCTACCTTTTTTCAAATATTTAAGCTTAGTTTACTATTTGAAAAAAATGAAACAGCTTTATAAAAAGTCTTTTATTATTTTTTTTTTTTTAGAAAAAAGTGACATTAAGTTAACACATAATAACATCATGTAATGACAATTGTTCAGTTTAAAAGAAATTAACTTTTTAACGCTTTTAGATATGAAATTCATTATTAAGCTATCACGATGTCATCTTATTTATTTTCTACATATGGGAACTTATCAGGCAACTAGATTTTAAATCCGTTATGGCAAACGGTAGAATATTTTAGGTGGTGTTTTTGAAGTACCTGAAAAATATAGGTGGTACTTAGTTTTAAAATAACATCCACATTTAAGACAGACTTCGGGTTAACTTCACTGCGTTAAACAACAATTGGCCAAACCTTTTAATGCTCCCATTAATTATTTATTATACCCTTCACCTAAGGTGATAAGGGTGTATATATATAAGTTTGTCATTCCGTTTGTAATTTCTACAATATTTATTTGCGACCCCATAAAGTATATATATTCTGAATCCTTATAGATAGGGAAGTCGATTTAGCCAAGTCCGTCTGCCCGTCTGTTGAAATCAACTTTTCTCAGCGCCCCGATGTCGTATGGACACGGTATTGGTATAAAACGATCAGAAATTTTCCCGAGATTGTTATTGCTATTGAAAATCACCAAAATCCGACAGTTAAAAGATAAAAGCAAAAAACAATTTTTTTTACACAAAAATGGTTATATTTGTGTGTAAGAAATTTAAAAAGAAAACTTTCGAGATACAGTAGACGCTCGGAAATTAGATCTCGCGGATATTCGAACCGATTAGAACCGTCAGTTCTAATTTTCGAGCGTTTTTTTCAGTTTTTGTTTGGTTTCAACACTAAAAAATTGTATTTTAAGCTTTTACTTGGCTTCCACATAGTAAAAAAAGGGTGAATCCTAATTTACTTATGTAATTTGTATTGTTTGTGCATTTTTTTTTTTCATTAGTGTGTGAAATTTAAAACGTGTGTACCTGAAGTGTAGTTTTTTTTAATAAATGGCCAAATAAACGTAAAAAGAATACTCTGTCTTTAGAAACCAAGGTAAAGATATTGGAAAAGATCGACAAAGGCGTTCAAGGAAAACGTTTAGCTATTGATTTTTATGTCATAATACACATACGCCATAATGCCATTAACTATATTAAATCAAATAGAGCAGCTATATTAAATACAGTTTCCAACACCTACCAGGAATCAAATTAAAAACATGGCATTCGATTTTTAAAAATTGGTGGCGAGATTCTTTCTAGTGATATTGATTCAGTTAATCGATTCATTTACAAAATTTCCTGCAAAAGTCGCTGAGATGGGTCTAATAGACTTACAAATTTATGATGTCGATAAAACTGGATTATTCTTCCGTTGTCTTCCTGATGTATGTATTTTAAAAATATTTTTTCATAAAACTGTGATGGATTTAAATGAAATGGTTTGTTTTTTATCCGTTTTATATAAATAAAATTAAAAAATCTAAGCAAAAGAATTTTTGTGTGTTTTTAAATCAGAGATGCACTTTTATGTTGCTTTTTATTAAAACAAAAAACCTGTGGAAATTAGAACAACCCCAGAAACCAAGTGGTTCTAATTTACGAGCGTCTCTTCCGCCAACAGGGCCATGGGCAGGCGGAGACTATCTATGTGGACAGTCAGGCCGCTCTTAAAGCACTGGGATCTAACTCGGTGAAGTCGAGGGTGGTTCAGGACTGCATATCGGCACTTCGGGGTCTGAGGAACGTCAAGCTCTACTGGGTACCGGGACACTCCGGAATACCAGGCAACGAAGCTGCGGATGAGCTGGCACGAAGGGGTTCTGATATAGGGGCTGACGCCTCTGTTCTTTCCCCACTGTGTGACCTCTTTGGAAGGATCGATGATTATCTCAGGGACAAGGCGAACCAGTACTAGGCAGATGTTGAGGAATGCAGGGTGTATAAATCGCTATGGCGGACTGCATCTGCTAGCAGGACCAGAATTATCCTGTCAATGGGTAAGAGGGATCTGAAGCTACTAACCGGTCTACTAACCGGTCACTGTAATATCAGATCATTTCCGGCTATCTGGCAACCCAGTACGGTTGACTGCTGCCGGATGTGCGGGGATGCAGAGGAAACGGAAATGGTGGAACACCTTCTATGCCGATGCCCGGCACTCGCCAGAAGACGGGGCCGATATTTCGACGACTACTATGTCGACCACATATACTTCCACACTTGACCATCCTCCTTTGTTACTCTCTGATCTTCTTTCTTTTGAATCTGAACATTTCCTCTACTTCTCTCTCCCTTCTCTTCTCTCTTTTTTTTAGGACTAGCACAATGGACAACTTTGTCTCTGGGTGTAGTGGTAATTCCTCCCTCTGGAGTCACCACATGTCCTCAAACCTAACCTACAAGCGTCTACTGTATGGCAAAAAAAATTATTTTTTTTACACAAAAATTGTTACATTTGTGTGTAAGACAATTGTAAGTGTGTAAGGCATTAGGAATCAAAGGAAAACAATTTTTCAAAATTGTATAAGCAAAAAAAATTTTTTTTTCTTGGGAAATTTAAAAAAAAATTGACTTATTGGCCCAGAAATAGCAAAGATATCGGCGAAAGACATATATGAACATCATAAAAAAAATCAAGTTTTTTAAGACTTTAAATACCTCAGACATGTAAACACATACGTACATATAAGTATAGTGAAGGGTATATAAGATTTGGCACAGCCAAATATAGCGCTCTTACTTGTTTTTACTATAACGTAATTTAATCTTTTGTCGATGTTTTTCTTTTATTACATTAACATATGCACATATGTACATATGTAAATCATTTTGCCTCTTTATTTAAATTAATTTTTTTTTTTTTTTCTAGATTAATTTACTTTGCCAAATTATGCTGATAATTGAAATTTTTAATTGATGTAATTAAATTAGAAAACAATTTTACTTTTTATATAAATAAAATAAAATTAATATTTTAATGTTGAAATTTGAGGAAATGGCAGCCTAATTTCATTACACCGTCGTAAGTCGGGCAAAGTCAAGGTGTTGTTAGGTGGTGTTTGGGACATCTAACTTTACTTGTGGGAGGATTTGGTTGCGCTTTCAGTTCCATTTAATTTGATTTCATGTTCTATAAAGCTGGTATGATTTTGATTTATGAGAACCATCTAGTAAGCTTTAGCCGGAGCAATACGCGAGCATATCAGTGTTGCCGACAATCTGACCATTTAACAATGAAATGGTTTTTTATTATCTACCACGCTCACCACTACAAATATTCTAAATTTATTGACATAAATATAGACTTTACGTTTAGCATTTGTACTGAAATTTTCTGATATAAAGAATTTATCTAAAATCGAAAATGTTTAAGAAAGTAACAACGCTTTTGAGAAATATTTTCCATTTCGATCTTTGAATTTAAACTTTTCTTTAAGTGTAGTTTTCTACATATTTAATTATTTAAATAATTTTTACATTTTTTTATAATAGATATAAACTATTAAGATTTCCATTAAACATATAAAACACTTTGAAACTAACATTTCTTATGCTTAAGCACGTTCGTTTTTTTATTATAAAAACCTTTTAAAATTAAAGAAATATCTCAGTTTTACTTTAGTTAACATCCAGTGAAAATAAGATGGAATTAAAAAGCGCAATAATTGTTTGGTTATTACTTGTTGCTGCTGCCGATGCACAATTAGGTGGACTTGGCGATATTTTAGGTATGGGCACGGGCTTATTGGGTTCACTACTTGGCCAAACAGGTTCTTTGAATTCAAATATGGGATCAGTGACAGATTCTACTAACAAATTAACGGAATTATTGCAATCTCTTAAGCCTTTATTAGAAGCTGAATCAAATTTGGCAAATTCCCTTAATAGTTTGGCCCAAAGTGCAGGTGCAGGTGCAAGTCCTGGTGCAGGTGCAGGCGGCAAATGAGAATAAGCTGCAGAACAACCAAATGAAGCTGAAGCTAAAGCTGTTGAGTTAAAAAAAAATCATGAAAACCCAGTGTTTAAAGTATAATTTAACTTCCCAATCTGTCTAAAATTTAAGAATTTAAGTTTTTCAATACAAAAAAAATAAATATTCCAAAGATGCATATAATTTAGAGTTGGGTTTTTAAGCCCTTTAAAGTGAACGCCCTTTATAGTTTAGCAAACTTAACTGAACTACATAAATCGGTCTTTTAGTTTAATAGTTCAGTTGCTCAGTAGATCAATTTAGTTAAAAAGTCATCAAATGCGTAACTCCGGCTTATAAATTAAACAAACAAGAAATCAATAGGTACAACAAAAAGGTACATTATGAAGGACAAAATTGTGTATGAAAACAGGTTTGCCTATTTTAATTTAGATTTTGTATCTAGTGAAACTTCGTATATATAAAATAAATATTTTGACAATAAACGAATGTCAATTTAGACAAAAAAAAGTATCTCTGTAATATCATCATCGTATAACTATGCCTTAGTACAGCTGATATTCTAAGATAGTTTTAATTTTAAAGCGGTGATAAGCCGCCAGCTCTAAAAACTTTTTAATTATCTTTTTACACTGAACGGCTCTATTTATCGAAATTCCAAAATGGTAAACAAAAAATGCTATACGATTTGATATCACCCTATGATTGATTACGTCATGTTAAGAACTTTACTGGAACAGAAGAGTGTGACTGAAGGAGTAACATTCATACGTGTTAAACTGTTAAAGCCCGCTTCACATTATTATACTGAGCATTACGACATGTCAAAAGCAAAAATAAAATGAGAAAGTATTATAATGTTAAGACAATATGTTATGAAATGTGAAAAAATACGTTAAGAAATTTGACAGTCGTATGGCTCTAATTATTTTTCGAAATTTTTCTAAACACGTAAGTATGATTTTCCATTGTATCAGGATTATGTTACTTTCCGTTTTTTTTGAAGTAGTAAAGAGTAGACATAAAATGTAATATAAAAAATATGTTCTATCTGATTTTTTTAAAAATCAGAACAAAAATCATTTTAGTTTGCTTTTACAATATGAAAATGAAATGAAAATCTTACGACTTGTGGAATAGTGCGAGGCCAGCTTAAGAAAGATGATGCTAAAAAGCCATATAAACGAATACAAAAGAATAAAAAACGACAGGGCTGTAAGCGCTCAGTAAAATGACCCGCTTGCTTCGATCAGTTGTGTGAATAATTCAATTAAACTAGGTCGTTCAGGAACTACACAACACTAATACAATTACAAGAAATCGTTAAGAAAATATTTGGAATACTTTACATTACTTGCTATCAATGCTGTCAGATATGGCGATTTCTCGCCAAACGTGGCGTTATAAAATCGTTTAAAATCGATGAAAATTTTAGAATGGCGTTTGGCGAGATTCTTGACTATTTTTCAAGTATTTGGCGGTATTTTTGGCGATATTTTGTAAATAATTTCAACAAATTTTTTTAAAATCTTTTTGTTACATCAACTGAAGACATGACTCAAATATTTAATTCAAAAGCGGTATTGAAATCGAAAATGAAAAAAATGCAATTATTCATTTGTGTAATTAAACATATAATTTTTTTACTAATTAGAATTTAAATTCACACTTTTGATCTCTAGGTTGAAGCTTTGTTAATTAACCTTTTTGTTTTTTAAAGTACATTTATACCCTTCACACATGTGGTATGGGTATATATAGGTTTGTCATTCCGTTTGTAATTTCTATAATATTTATATGCGACCCTATAAAGTATATATATTCTGGATCCTTTTAAATAGGGAAGTTGATTTAGTTATGTCCGTCTGTCCGTGTGTTGGTTGAAATCAAGTTTCGGTAGCTCCCATAGGTTACCCAGGGTTGTATGTGGTATTAAACTTTTGAAAATACTTTTGAGAAAATCGACATTGAAAACTGGCTAGATCCATTTATAACCATCTAAGATATAAGCAAAAAAAGACGACTGCCTCGTTTTTTTTTCCACAAAAAAATTATTTTTTTCCACAAAAAAATTATTTTTTTTACACAAAAAATTATTGTTTTGCAGCTTTGAAATAAACTACAAATATATTTTTGGAAAAATAATTATACCAGTTGGATCTTTTGGCCAAACATGGTGAATGGTATATAAGATTTGGCCCAGGCAAATATAGCGCTCTTACTTGTTTTATATTACAAAGTACCTTAAATTTAATTTTACATTTTTTTTATTAAAACATTTTATTTTTTAATTGTTTAATTGTTATGAACAATGTTATTTTTTTATGTATGTAATACATATGACTGAATTTTTTATGTATTTTATGTTATTTTCAAAAAAGAAAATACAAGTACATATAATATTATTTAAATAAAATTGTATATAAAACATATTTTTATATTGGCGATTTTTGGTAGTATCTAAATTTTTTCTGTTGTTTTATTTTTTATGTTATTTTTAATAAAAAAACAAAAAAAAAATATTTTTTTAATAAAAATTGTATATTTGTATATATTGGCGATTTTTGGTGATATTTTTTGAATATTTGGCGAGGAAGCTCAAAAAAGAACTGGCAACACTGCTTGCTATAATGTTAAATGTCAATAACTATGTATAGGTAAAATTACTTCCAATTTGACTCCAAGTCACATGGGTTGAGTTGGCTGTTGTTTATTAAGTCTGTTTGACCCAATCACCATAGGGTAAATGTTTTTATCCAAATAGGCATTTTGTTCGGGCAAAGCTATAAGCGCTCTAAGGCAATTGTTAGCTTAGCTTTTTGGGGCCTAAATTGGTTGATGTGGACACCAACAACATTTGGTTTTAACAGGACGGCGCTACGTGCCAGACAGCTTATACTACATTGGACATTCTGCTCGAGCTATTTGAAGATTTTGTTTGATCGTGTGATTTGACCCCGTTACAATTTTTCTTGTGGGGTTTTCTAAAAAAATGTAGTCTGAAAAGATGCACACCACTTAGCGAAACAGAGGTAAAAGAGTGCTCCATTTTCGCGTTTCTTTTAGTTTTTTTATTTTTCTTCTCTTTTTATAACTTATATGGCATTAAAAAACATAGCATTTTTTTTATTTTACGTAACATACATACATACATACATACATACATACATATGTATATAACAAAAGTCAAAAGGCATTTTTTCGCTCTCTTGACCATTTTCTATCTCAATTAGGACCAATTGGCCCTATTTTATCAATTCTAGACTTATTAACAAAAATAAGTCCCCTAAAAGTTAAAAAAAGGACAACATTTTTGTGCTTACCGATATATTATTTGGATTTTTGATGCCAAACAAAAAGAATTAGGAAAAAAAAATTTGTCAAAAATATACATTAAATTTTCAAGAAAATCAGTTAAATAAATAAGAAGGTATAGGAAGGCGGTGCTTTTACCCGTTTTGCTTTATTTTACGCCCTAAATGTTAAAAGTTATAGCCTTTAGTTCCTTCAAGACTTGAAACAATCATCGGATAATTAATTAAGAAGACATGGATAGGGGAAGCTTTTACCCATTTTGCCCTATTTTACGCCCATAATATTGGAATTTCCAAAAAAATATATCTGTAAGTTTCTTTCAAATGTTATAGAGTCTGCATGCCAAATTTTAAGAAAACCGTTTGATTAGTTAAGAAGATATACGAAAGGGGAGCTTTTACCCCTTTTGCCTTTTTTCATGCCCTTAATAATAGAAATAATAGGCTATAGTTTCTTTCAGATGTTACACTATTTGCCTTCCAATTAAATCGGTTAATTAGTTAAGAAGATATACGAAGGTAGAGCTTTTACCCCTTCTGCCCTACTTTACGTCCTCTAGCAATATGAAATATACTTAACAACATACAAAATTTCATAAAAATCGGTCAAGCCGTTTCGGAGAAATTCAATTACAAACACCGTGACACGAGATAGACTTGCTGACCCGGCAACCGTTGTTTTGCCATCTAACTTATTTCTAATGAACTTTTTGGTTTTTAATTAAAAAATAACGAATGTATTGTAAGAGTGAATGCATACACAAAAATTTATTCAAGTCGATCCAGCCATTTAATTGCAGTATAGATAAATAACCTAGATACCGACTGCAATGCCATCTACCGGGCTGATTTGTTAATCTAAACCATTCCTATAAGAGTAAATTGTACAAAGTTTTAAAATCATAACTGTAACAGCTGTCAAGATTTACCACAAATTGTATTTCAGTTGTATGGGTGGTGCCACACCCCCTCACCTGACCGGGCTGATTTTTGAATCTAAACCATCTAGGGCGCCACCCAGACGCATACAAAAAAATTCATTTAAATCGGTCCAGCCGCTTAGAAGGAGTTCAGTGACAAACACACGTACAGTCGAATTATATATATAGAAGATATGGATAGATTGAACAATTTGATTCATATTCATTTTGGAATTTTCATATTCATTTGTATTTTTTTTTTTTGTTTCAAAGAATCTTAAATCTTAATATAAATCAGTTTATAAAAATCTAAGATTTACTAAACCACCATCAAATAAGCATATGTATGATTTACCTTATCTCTAATAACAATTTAAAATGTGTACAATTTGTTTAGTACCGAATAAAAAAATAAATTACCAAAAAAACCCCTGTCTAGGAAATTCCATAATATAATCAAGTGCAAAGTAGTTGACTTTAATGACGCACTAACATCATCCATCAAACCAGAGTCCATCTTTTGTGGAAGAATCAAAATAATATTTGTAATTCAACAAAGATTATTTTAAATACTATAAACGAGCAATTTTTTGAAATGTTCAGCTACTAACGCAATTCGCGTTTGTTTGTGCGATAAAACAAAATAATTTTACACGAAATGATTTATTTTAAAAAGAAATTCCAAAAGTATTTAAGTTGTAATTTCCCACTGTTTAGGTTTTCCCTTATCAACTTGTTTACAAATGAGTTTTTTTATTTGTATTTCAAAAGCCAAACAGACACTTTGCGAAACTATAAAAATCTGTAGTAAACTAACAAAATCATTTCAGTCACTAAGTTTATTTGACAACGTTAAGATGAAGTATTTGTTGTTGTTACTGACTTATTTGTGTGTCTTATTTGCATTTATCAAAGGTTTGTCTCCAAATTGAAAATATAAATTTTTTGTATTTTTCTATATATGATTTATTTTCAATTTAATAGCTTCCCCCTTGCCTGGTGGTGGTGGTGGCGGTGGAGGCGGTGGCGGTGGTCGCGGTTGTAATTGTGAACCAGGTGGTGGAGGAGGTGGAGGCGGCGGTGGTGGCGGTGGCCATGGAAATGGTCCCGGTGGTCCTGGAGGAGCAGGGGGACCGGATTGTGTTCGTCCTTCATGGATGCCACCTTGTCCCTAACGAAAATAATAGAGGGATTCCCTTAAAAAGTTGTTAAGTTTTTTTTTTAACTTTAAGAAAATGTGTATGAAAATTTATTTAAAGCCAATATTAACTATAATTATTAACTACATTATTCAAGGTTACATATGTATGTCCATTTGTATATACATATATTTAAAATAAAATACAAGCAAAACATGACTCACTCGTACATACATAGTTGTTTGTAATTGCTGCAATATTTTTTTTAAGATCAATAAATCAAACCTGCTTCCTAAATGTGGTGAGAAGGTTTCTCCATCACCATAAATGGTGAAAGAGGGTGTATGTATTGTAAGTTTGTCAATTCGTATATATTTATGACCCATCAGAATATTTTTGGTTGTGATGGTTTCCTAACTCGATCTTGCTACATCCGTCTGTCTGCTTGAAACATTTTTACGGCCTTAAACCATTGAACCAAATTAAATTAAATTCGCCAAAACTGTTTAGAATTTTCCCACGCGGCTGGGTTTTCTACATGAGATAAATTGGTTGAGTAGAACAGAAGAGTTTTTTCATTGCCCTTAAAAATGTTTTTTTTTAAATCTTTCTAACTGTTGAACAGAATTATTTAAAATCATACTTTGGAATAAACGATTATAGTTTAACCAAAACTTAGAAATTAAAGGTTTTAAACAAAATATAACTTAAAAATTTAACATTTTTGGTCGAAATCGAATTAAATAAAATTCTTTCAGTAAACGCAAATCTGTTAATGTTAACCCAAAATTCTATGCAAAAATGTGATCTAACCTCTCGAGAATTTTACCATAATAATACCATTAATTACTATAATCATAAAAACAATAAAACGCTGCTGTTTTGCATTTACAAACGTGTGGACGTGCATGGATGCAATTAAATATCAATGTTGTTTAGTGTTTAAGGATGATTTAAACTATCTTTAATAAATACATATAACTTTGAAACTACTATATAGATTTATTTAAAATTTGAAATACTTGAGAAGAAGGAGTAAGGCTTTATGGTATATTAATCCAAGAAGGAAACTATTCAAGTTAAAACCCAGGTACAGTGGACGCAAGTAGACGATCTCAATTGTAAGTTTTTATAATAAATAATTAGTTATTATCGTCGGTTATCCACCGTTTTAAATTTAAACTGCCGGTTCTTTTGTAAAGTAAAATGTCATTTAGAATGTAATTTATCCAATTGGGTTTTTATGATTTTTTTATAAAAACAAATTTGAATATAATTTTAATTTTGTATAACTAAAAATGTAATGACTTTTATAACGTATTTTTTGTGGGTTTGGTTCATAGTATTTCATCGTCATAGAATTTAGACCAAGCACAAATAAGTACTTACACGCAAAGAAAAAACATGGTTGTGGTGATCATAATCATACTATGATTGGATTATATAATTGTAGCTAAACTATGTAATGATCAGTTTTAATCATAACAAGTTTAATTAAAATGCTTCTCTATAACAATATTATGACCATATATTATCATAACTGTTATTTTTCATGATCAGAATATGATTCCACCCAATCATAATAACACTCCACCTAATCATAATATGACTGCACCTAATCATAATATGATCCCACAAACTATAAATTTATTTCGTA
>NDXZ01029880.1:0-13016 GCA_003055125.1 Paykullia maculata
AGCTATTGTGTTCAATATGTATAAAATCGAATAAAAAACAAAAATGAATAAAAAAACCACAAACTATAGAATTTTCTTTGGTAAAAAGATCGCAAACATTTTTTCGGTTCATTTTTTGTAATTGACAATAAAATTGTTAACATTGATTTCCCAAAAAAAACGTTTTTTTCATATAGAACACACGACGAACGACGAATTGCTAATGGAAACCTTAAAAAATGTATATGTGCCAGAGAAGCCTTGAATAAAATTGACCCATGTGCTATTTTATATTAAACTAATCCTATTAACTTTATGTTGCAGTAAACAGTGACACTTGAAAATATTATCTAATTTTTGGTACATCCTCTATATGCCTCTGTACTATATTACTGTGTTTGTATACATATATCTTTTGTGGTTCTTGTCAAATACTTAAATGATTACACGCTTTTGTGGCCTTAAAAGTAAGTGTTAGTATTGGTGTATATGATCTTAAGTTTGCAGTAGTAACTAACATGCAAATTCTGAAAGACACTTAAGCATTCAACGTTGTTTAGATGTTCTTAAGTCACGGTTATTGCAGTCAGTCGAAGGTTTAGAATTTCTTGTTCTTTTCATTATTTGCTTTTCATAAAAGTTTCTTTGAAATTTTCTGTTGTCGCTATTATTTAGTTTTATTTGTTCTGTATATTCTTTGAATATATTCTAGCCATAAGTATGTATCTATGTACATGCTTTTATTAGAGTTAATATTTGAAATGTCTTAGTTAAGTCATAAAGGATTATATTAGTACTATTATTAAATAAAGATGTCGATAAAACACACGTAAAATAAATTTTAAAAGAAATAAGTCTAAATAAAATTAAGTCAAAAATTACTATTTAATTGTTTCTCTATCAATAAGTTGTTATTGCTTCTATTAATAACATTTTTCTTTGTTATGCCAACTTCATTAGCAAAATACTCTTTAATACTCTTTTTTAGAATTCTTTATCAAATGAACCATTTCATTTGATACTTACAACTTACATAAAGAAACTTATGACATTTAAACATACATATGATATGTAACTTATTACGAGAAACTTAAACAAGGGCATAAGCATTAGCACAACACAAAAACAACAAAGTTTATAACCTTCAACACCAAGACAGTCTTATGCACTTGTGCTGATGTTTAGAACGTTCAAAAGAATTTTCATAATATGCAGCTTAAATTAAAAAAAATTAACTTTAAAGTTTTGACCAAGAACCACTTCCTGTGACAATTTAACAATGTTCGATTGTCTGTCTGCCTGTCAGTGTTAGCGATTTTATAATTCCTTTTCAAATGTTAACACAACAAAACTCGTCAAAAATAGGTCCCACATTATATTCAGCCTCAGAAGATACTTAAGCTATTTAAGTTTAACTCCTTCGTAAATAAATTTGGCAATAAACAAAACATTTTTGCACTTTTGTAGTAATTTTAGGGAAGAATATAGTCGTCCTTACCAACTTTAATTTCTTACATGTTCGGTTTCTTGTGACATAAAACAGTAAGCAGTACTATGAAATGACTTATGCTACTGATGCTTCCCATTGCACTACACACAATTATCACTTCATTAAGCCGTTTTAACTGCAAATATTCTGACATATTGACATTAAACATTTATTGTAGGCGAGAATGCGAGTTGGTTCATTATGTTTGAAACTTTAGCAAAACAAAGCAGCAAACACGAGCTGTATGGGGAAATTATGGCACAGTGGTCGTCGGGCAGAGATAAAATCTAAACATAATTTTTTAAACATTTTTTATTTAAATAAATTAAAAAAATATATTTTTAAATAGAAAATGTTTCATACAAATATTTTCTTGCAAAATCTCGGCTTAAGGGAGAATTTAACAGAAATTCTCTTTAGACTCATAATTAATCACAAAAGAAAAACTACTCTTAAGCAAATAATTAAAAAAATATATATTTTTTAAGAAATATTTAATTGAAAATTTTTTTTAAAAAAAATTTATTACACAATTTATTTTAAAAAAAAGTCGATTAAAAATAAAAATGTTTAAATGCTTTTCAAAAGTTTTTAGTTCTCATTAAAAATATAAAAAGCAATAATCCTCTTTTATTTAGATAATAAAATAAACAAATATAATAATTTTTAATTCACAAATTTGACCCACTGTGCCTTATGCGGCAACTTCATTTATTTGAACTGTGAATTTTGAAATGGAAAACTAATAGGCTTAGTTACTGCTTATCAGTTTGTAGTAAAATATTTAGATACAATTTACAACTTGACTAAAAGGCGGAAGTGTATGAGATATATTCGAACTAAAATCGAAACTTTTGAAAGAGAACTTTAGTAGTTAAGAGTACTTTTACAATAAAGAGTGCCAAACACTAATTTAACATATTTTTATGGTAAACTTAGAAAACAACAGTTTTAAAAATTTCATTCAGTAAAATTTTCCTCACAAACAAAATCTCTAAATAAATTTTCCAACACAAGGGAATTGACGATAAAAACCAATAGAATTTCTAAGTTTTCATTTGAAACCTCTAGCAGCATAAAATTTCTACATTTAGTTTCGAAGAGACTTTAATGTTAAATAAACCTTTAAGCGGGAAAAAAATTTTAAATCGTCAAAAAAAAAGCAAATAAAAGAAAATATTAATTAAATTTAATTAAAATATTAAATTCTTATATAAAGAAAGAGGAGGAGGATATTTTATTTTAATAAAGAAAATTTTTCTAAAAATTTATATTTATATAAAACAAAAAAATTTAATAAACAGACTACGAAACTCAACGGTAAAAAAGAAAAGGATTTAAGCGGGTATAAATGCGAGAAATAAATGTATTGGAAAACAGTGGTGTGTTTTAAGGATATACATGATCTGTTGAAAGGAAAAGTAAAGGTGTGTGGTGAATATTAAAGGATTTTTCAAACCATTTCTATATATTTTTTTGATTTAAAGTAAATTATTGTGGGTTACATAATATGTTTTTTTTGCAATTTGTCTCATATGAAAAATGAAAATTTAGTTGTTTTACTCTTTGTGCTGTCGTTCGCGCCATAAGTGTTTTTTTCTTTCTCTGTGGTCAGGCATGTGGTCACTTACTGGGTGTGGCATATCAAAATATTTAGTTAATTAATGTTTTAATATTAATTTAGGATTTAAATTTTTAAAAAACAATCATTTTCCAACATTTTTAAGTTTAAACTATTTTTAAATTTGACACCACTATTTTTGCCATTGCAAATGTCGGCAATTAGCGGTAAAACAATGCCAATGCAATAATTAGAATGCATTAAGCTTTCATTCAAATATTTTGCAATAATAAAACCTAATTAATAATTTATCATGAAAATATTCCTTAAGGATCAAGACAATTGACAAAAAACAATAATTCCAATCATCGCCAGTAAACAATAGCAATATTTATGACCATCCTAAAATACAATTTGTAAATCAGCCGTCATATTAATCAAAATAAAACCACATACGACATAAAAAACAACATAAAAATCCAATAAAAGGAAATGAAACACATAATAAAAATTTCCAAAAACAACTAATTTCAAAGAAAAGTAATTTATTTTACTTAGGATTTTTCCCTTAACCACACAAACATACACATAAACACCAAAAGTTTTACACTTCAATATATGTACATATGTAAGTTTGTATGTATGTGAAGGCAGGCATACAACATATGCTTAAAATTAGCTTAAATTTAACTTAGAGTTTTGAAAAAAAAATGCTTCAAATTGTTACAAAATATTTTTAAAAATAGAAAAACATAAAACACGATACTAAAGAAAAGAACCCAAAGATATAACAACTACCTCGACTTGTATTGAATTTTTAATGACCCAGTTTTGAGCAGTTTATTTTTGATTATATTTTTTTTTTCCTCTTAATTTTCTGTTTTGTTTTCATTGTGAACCTTATTATTGGTTTGTGCTAATTCTTTTTTGCCTCCAACGACAAACAAACCTTAAGATAAATACAAACAAAACTGTAACGGCCGGGGGGGATGGGTCGAAGTGAGAAAAGGAACATAAGTTTTTGCACTCAGTTTGAAAAGCAACTTAAAAAGAAACAACAAATTGAAAAGTTAAAGAAAACAATAAAGTCAATTGAGAAAAGGGTACTTTTTAAAAAATGACAGGGTTAACAGAAAATTTTACGTCACGCTACACTTGTTTGAACATTAAAGAAAGGAAAGTTGTTTTCTTTAAAATGTTGTCTTTACTTCTAATGTTTTTGGAAATAGAAAATGAAATATATAAAACTTAAATCAATAAATTTTCTGGGTTTCCATAGCATTACCAGATTGAGACAAATCAAATTTTTTTACGGCATAAAAAACTGTTCGTCAGTCTATGGTATATTATGTTTCTTTAAATTAGTAACTTGCATTTAGTGACACCAAATAGGGAAAGCTAAAATAACCGTTAAATCTGTCTCCAAATTACATAAGAGCATAAGAAACATGAAAGTAATTTTGACTTAAGATATTTTCTTAAGAGATAATGCACAAATATGCACGCGATCCTTAAGATTGTAGTGTATACATATGTATGTATGTATGTACATGGCTGCCTTAAACGTCAGTAATATAAACGACATTAATTTCACTGGTGTGAAATACCCCGTGAATAAAATACTTGCAAATTTTTAAATGGCCTTTGCAAATATATACATAGATACATAGAAAAGCCTACCACATCAAATGGAAAAATTCACTTTTACAATTCTTACTGTAAATAATATCTCTTAGCATCTGCTCTTCATGACATGTATCTCCGCTTCCAAAAGAGCAAATCTTGTGCTTTTGTATATTTAAAAAAACTTGGCTCTTTAAGTCAATTATGTCCCACCATCTAATTTAGAAATGTCTGGCATTCAACGGTCAAATAATATTCAATTAGTTTAAAAAAAACATAAAATAAAGAGGCTGCCTTCTACAACCTTATTAGCTTTTAAGATTAATTTTTGCAGATTCCCCCTTAAATGTCATTACTGCATGGTCCCTATTATTGTTCTTTGAACCATCTAAAATAAACTAATTTCCATTGCCACTTCTCAGTTATAAGCATTTGGCTTTCATTTCTCGCTTTTAAACTTATTTCCAAGATTCTATTAGAAAAAAGGAACAACCAAACCCAAATCGTATTTGTTTTAAAACTACCAACTTTGATTTCATATGAATAAATACAAATACATAGTTCTCGCAATATTAGCCTGGTGGAAACAAATCGTTGTCTCAGGTGACTTAATCTTAACATTAAAAAACTGATAGTGGATCTCTTTTATTTTTGGAAGAAAAGACAATTACATCTGGACTTAACATAAAATGTTTGCCATCATTTAAAAATGAATACCGCACTACATCTTGACTAAGATTCCAAAATATTGAATATATTGATACAGGTTCTAAAAACCGAACAAGACGAGGCATGTTAAAAAAATATTTAAAGCCTATTTATACTACGGACTTAGACTCTGCGAATACAGATCAAGCTGTTTTCATAAAAAGCTTGCGTCATTCTATTCTTACCGCCAATTTTGGCATACTGTAGAGTACTTTCTTTACAAAAAATGCACAGTTCAAGACACTCTAATATAAACAATGCTGGTATACAACACAGACATACACACTACCATAAAAGCATTCACCAAAAAAAAAAATTCTTAAAAGAACAACAAAAAAAAAGAAGAGAACAAACCTGACAGCAGGCGAGACTTAGTTTAAAAAAACGCAAACACTCACAACCAAACACAAACAAAAACTTTTAAGGTTTCTTCGTCCAAAACAGAAAAAGTAGAAGAATTTACAGTCTGACTAGAACAGTGTAAACAATTTAACTATAAAAGAAAACTAACAAAAAAGAAAAGGGTGCAAAACAAAGAACAAATATCTACTACAACAACAATGAAAAAAAAAACGAAAAAAAATAAAGATGAAAATTTTGTTTAAAATAATCAACAAGGCTACCAGCAGAGTGGGTTATGGTTAAATGAAATAGAAATCATCATGGTCACATATTTGACTGTGGTTAATAGATTTAAGCAAAAAAAAAAAAGAAATGAAGAAACAAAAATACATAAGAGAATTAAACAAATTGAAGGAGATTTTGATTGCTGCACAAAAACTGATTGCTGGTGAATATGAATTGTGTGGTGACTGTTAATTATTATAGGAAAAGGTCAACAACTTAACCAGATTGTTTGGAAAACTAATTTGTGACTTAAAAATTTATAATTTTAAAAGTATTAATGGGTGTTGATTTGCTATTGTGTGTTGATTTTAAGTTGATCCATCAATCTAAAACAAGCTGAAACCTGTTCAATAACTGAGATATCAACCTGCAGAGCACTTCATAAATGTTAAAGCTAAAAAAAAAATATTAAATAAGACGGCTAATAGCTATGTAGTTTGAAAATTACGTCTTTAAACTATTAAGTTGTGTAAACTTTACCTTATTCTCAAACGTGTTATGCATAGTTTTTTTTAAGGATCTATTATCCTTTTCCTAATGCTTTGCTGAAATAATAAATAAATTTAAAGAAGTTACTGACAAAAATCTTTAAATTTTAAAAAAAATTATTGTTTTAATATTATAAGCCATTAGGTTTTCAATTAATTAAAAATTCTATTAGTGATGACATGAATTTTTTCCCTTCTTAAATAAATATAAATTTTTTTAAATTATCACGTTTCTCTTTAAACAATTTATTTGCTAATAACGTGATTAAAAATATAAACGAATCAAACAAATACGGATAATAATAAAAAACAAATAAAAATACTTGTTCATGTTACAACCTGTTAATAGAATTAAAAATTGAAAAGTTAACGCTTTAATAAGAAAACAATCAGCTGAAATGCTAGCAGCAGAGCATTTAAATATTTTTTGTGGTAAAAAGTTAAAAGTAGGCAAAAACTTATTCAATGCTTATTTCAAGGATTTTGTAAATGACAACAAATTTCAGCAAAAAAAAACTGTATATTTAGCAGATTTTTTATTATGCTTTAGCCCCCAGTCATGGATCAATTAGTTGTTGCCAACTAGCAAAGTTAAATGAAATGTTGGTAAATAGTAAAGAGTGAAAGAAGATAAATAATAGTTTTTTATTTGCATATGTATATGCAACTTTCTTAATTAATAATGATAATAACATGATTAATTAGAGTTAGTTCATTAGTAACTAATCTACTAATTCTATTAAATAAAAAACAATTGTAACTGTTTCCAACTCATTTTAAATTTATTTCTTTTATTGCCTACAAATGTAAGCAACTCTGTATTGTTATTGTTACTCACCTTCTCATACTCTTCTTGCAAATATTGTTTATCTCTATTTATTATGTTTATAGGTGTTATTATTGTTTTTGTTATTTATTGAAGCCTATAATTTACGTGACATTTTGGTTTTTGCTTATAATTTTTTTTTTAAGGTTAAACTAAACTCTTGCTATCTTACTCACGTATTAAATACTAAATGTAAACAAATTGGCAAGAGAGCAACAACAAATTTAAGGTGCCCACAAAGTTATAAAAAAATTCACAAACAAAAACCAAAAACAAAGAAGAAGAGAACATTTAAATGTAATTTTATTAAACTAATCTGTCCACAATTCTAAATATCATTTTAAATCTATTTTTATTATTTTTGTATTTATTTATCTCTTAAATTAATAGCAAATATTTATTTAGTTTTGTAACCACAAAACCACAAATTCATTACAACAACATCTTGTTTTATTAACATGTAAAAAAAAAGTGCGGCATCATTAGGTGGATGCTGATTAGGGACTCTTTTACTGCAGTCGGGTCATAAGTAACTTAATTCAATTAAATCATTTTATTTGAATTCAGTATTCTTTTTTTGCGTTTTTGTGTTATTATTTTCATTTTTAGATTTTAATAAAATTGGATTTTAATTAAATTTAAATATTTTTAGATTTGTGAATATAAACAAATATTTATTTGTATACACAATACATATATAAGTATATACATATGTACATATTATGTATATAACAATAGGGTTATATTAGTAAACCACCAAATAAATATTACAAAAATAACTGTTTTAATTGACATCGTTTTGAACATTTTGGTTAGAGATTTTGTTTTTGTTGCCTTTTTGTATTATTATTTTGGGTTTATTTTATACCTAGAAAATATTAAATTAAAATAATTTTAGTAATTTTATTAAATTCAACAAACAAAAATTTTAAAGTTGCAAAAATATTATTTTTTCGAAAATAAATTAATCATTTTAAAATAGTGACCATTTCGTCATAAACATTAAGACCAGATTGCTTTACTATTGATTTTAAATCAAACGTTTAAGGGTTTTATGACAAATTCTAATTGAAATAAGTTTACTTATATTATGTTTTGTTTGTATTAATCATACGCCCTCTATCATTACATTCAATTGAAATTTTTGTAACATTACTTGCAGGCTTAAAACAATGAATCACAATAATGAAACACTGCCCTCCACCACCACCTCAACAACGGGGACATATTTTACGTATCACATACCTGGTATGGATATTAATCCGGGACCATATGTCTTTACATTAGTCAGTCAATTTTTGGGTATGATAACACCCGATGAATTACCCTTAGGTAAGCTTAAACAATCTTAAAAAAATATTCATAAATAAAATACTTTCTGTTTTTATTTTATAAATTTGAAGGTCAAGTTAGACAGTTATTTCATTCCAATTTAACTATAATAGATTTTGCCACAAATGTAAGTTTAATACTTTACTCATCATTTACTACTTTTCATGATATCAAAAATATTTATTTTTTCCCTTGTATGTACATACGTATGTATGTATGTATTTTAATGACATTCATCACGTAGGCCATCAAAACAGAATCCGGTTTTATAGCTCTCATGAGTATTTTTCTGATAATGGCTTTGGTGCCGATATTGGCAACATGTTGCTGGTGCTGTTGTCGACGTACTCCTGAAGAGGAAATGGAATTTATACGTAATGCACCTGTCGTTATCCTAGATGATTCCAAGGAGGATAGATTGCAATGTCGTAAAAAAGCCTCAGTAACAACCATGTGGATAGTTTTTATATTATTATGGTGAGTCTCCTGTTATGGTTTCCTTTTATGGTGAAAAAGGTAAATGAAAAATAAACAGAAGGATCAAGGATTAAAGTTTGTTGAAATATAGCTAATGGTATTTTTAAGGAATAGGTTTAAATGACAAACAAATGTTTTATTGAATAGGTAGAGTTGAGTTTAATTTAATCTACATGTCCACGGTCAAAGGTTGGTTGGTTGGTAACTGAAAATTTTATTTACTTTTATTATCTTACGGCAACAGATATATTGTCAGTTATATGTTGTAAACCCCTCACCATTCGATTCTATTCTTATAATACAAAAACATTTTGAAAGTCATTTATATTTATAAAACATTTTTAACAAATAAATATCAATTGGAAGCTACAAGCTTTTAACGAAATGAATTTGTATTTCAAGAAATTTTTATCTGTAACAAAGTTGGTACCAATTAGCCCAAAATATAAACTGCATAAAATATTTGCTTTAATTCTTAAGATACACAAATTAAACTGACATAAAAAATATGCCACAAAAATGCAAAAACTTTGACCCAAGTAGAAGGCTTTCTGTTGAAAAACAAAACTTTCCCTAAATCTGGATAGTCCTTTAAAGGTTATTAAAGTGCAAAAAAATTAAGTCCCAAAGCAATTTTAATAAATAGATGCTTCAGCATAAGAATAAAATTGTTGTAGCGAAATTTTAAAAAATATGCATCAAGTCAAGTCACATCAAGTCTGTGTATTTGGGAGAGTGAGGAAGAGAAGTCTGTACCCCTTTCCATTTTCTCTTCCTCTCTCTTCTAAATACTCAGACTTGATGTGACTTGACTTCTCTTCCTCTCTCTCCTTAAAACTCAGCACTAAGGGCAATTTAAAAAATATATGAATATAAAGCTTTAAATGTAAAACTAATTTATTAAAAATAGTTCTATTCTTTACTTTAAAACTTAATTAATTTTAAAATTTATTTAACTTTTATGTAATTTAACCACGTGTTGGAATTTAATGAAATACATATGTATTTGGTACAACCTGTTTTTAATAAACCTTTTCTGTTCTTTTTTTTTATTACATTGAGTACACCTTTCTAGCTTAAGTGATTTATGCATTTTTTATGCCAATAGTCGTTTGGCCACCACCGTTGAAATGACACCCGAAATGATTAAGTCCACGGTACACGATATGGAAGTTTTCCTTAAGGATACACATTTACAAATAAAACATAAACTTGATAATGGTTTTCATGTTTCCGTTGAAAAAGTTGTCAAAGATTTGGAAGGTTTGTATAAACCATAAAACACACACATATGTATACATATATGTATGAACTTGTTAAAGCTTTGCAACACACATGCATAATCTAGGTGCTTTTTTTGTTTCTTTTTGCAACTTTATAACTTTAAAGTTTATTATAGTTTTTTTTTGTAATTTTATTTTTTGTTACATTTATAGCCTTATTTTGTTGTAGCTGCTATAACTATGCATGCATATACATACATATATACATGTATAGTTAGCATTGTGGCAGATAAAGTTTTATGCTTCATATTGTGTGAAAATGACCTTTTTTCACTTCATTTTTTTGTTGTTGTTCCTTTTTTATGGCCGCTCGTAACGCTGCATTATTTGACTTTAGATGTGGATGTTTTGCTGGGTGAACCTATTCAAGCGGAAATTTCAGCTCATACTGGCATTGAGTTGGCCTACGATTCTTTGGCAACATTAAGCTTGGGTAAGTCGAAAAAAAAACAAGTAACATTCGAAAGTACTAAAATGTATTTATCCTTCAAAATGCAATAGATGTTGAGTAAGAAAAAAAAAACATCAGGCCATTAAATAAAGTGTTAAGCTAAGGGTGCAGTGGGGTTAAATAAGGATGTTTAAGCAAAATGTAAAAAATAAATGTTGTCTCTAGTTTGTAGTTGAGTTTTTCCTAGTCTGTAGTTTAATTTATATAAAAAAAAATATATATAAAGTCTAGTATATTGATAAAACTATATTCTGTAGCTTGTAATGGATTCCTATTTACTCTACAGTTAGAAGCTTAGTTAAACCTATAATCGAGTCTTTATTTCAATCTATAGGTTAATCTATAGTCTAAGGCTAAATATTTTACTCGATTGCGATCAATTTTTTTTTGAAAGTGAAAGTGCAAGGGAGCTCCATCAAAAAAATATCTCTTATTTGTCCCCTAATTTATTATCTAATTTGCAGATAAGACACTAGTCTTAGCCTAGAATATACCTTTTTAACCTTCTTCCAACTCACTGTTTATCAACGTCCTTCAACTTAACACACAAACATTTATACACACAAAACATCTTCATTTACTTCCAACATTATTATTATTATTCCTAATAAATCAATTATACATTATTAAAGACTTTGACCCACTTAATTTTACTTAGTAAACTGTAGTTACGACTTGTAACTTGCATTCGTACAACTAACAAAAGACTTTTAAACAATTTCAATAATAATTTATAACCATTCGGTAACATCCTCTTATTGATTGTTTTTTTTTTGCTTCCTCTTTTTTCATTTGCGTGCACGTTTGTATTGTAGTGAATGCGGAACTTATCTATCGTGTCCTCATGCTACAGGAGACAGTGGGGCGAGCCTTGAAGTTGGCACAGGAGGCAGCAGCTCGCATGGAAGAGCTGCAAATACAGCTGTCCGTTTTGCAGCGTCAGTGCACGTATCGTGATCGTCCACTATGTGATACATTGCGTATAAGGAGTTTTGAGGAAAATGGCATAATTGATGCCCTTAAAACGGTAAGAGTAAAGAGAATAGTTGGGGAAAAAAATTAGAAAAGTATAAGTAATAGTTTTTTAGTTTTTTAAATACAATAGACTACACTCTAGTGAGAAGTGCAAGCTATAGTTTAGTCAATAGTTTAGATCAATATAAAGTCAATATAATTAACCAAAATACATCTTTCCTTAAAATTTTACTTATTTGTATACATACATACATATGTATGTTCAAAAATACTGATTTTATTAATGAAATCCAAAAGCCACCTAACAAGTGAATAGTCTTAAGTTTATAAGGTTTTTTGCTTCTCCTGTAAAAAGGTAAAAAGTGTACTTGCGGCCTTTTGTATATAAAATAGTTTTTAATATAAAATATAATAAAATTTTTTGTACAAATTTACAAAACTCTTCTTTTCTTTTTTTCTACTGTTTGCCTTCTCTATTTCTAATGTTCTTTTTTTCTCATCACTATAAATCAATCATAATATTTATTTACTACCATTTTGCAATTATAAAATTGAATTTGTTGTCTCTGCAAAACACACACACACACACATACATACACGTACCCACAATCTCATGATTGCAACAATGTGGTAGGAAAATAAAGAGAAAGAAAAATGTAGAAAATTATATTAAAAACTAAAAAATCAAACAAAACCTTCTCTTGGTCCAAAAACACAAACACTTAGACCAGTACAATGTTCATATGTACATGTTATTGCTACAAATTGTTGCTACATTTGTATTAAGCAATATGATGTGCTCATGCATGTCATGTCATGTCATATTGTTATGACAAAGTAGTTTGAAATTAATTTTCTTGTACAAAATCAAACAACTCACATTTACACAAATATTTATGTTTTTTAATGTTTTCATAACTAGAATTTATTTGTTTTTTTCATTTTCTCTTCTTTTTAATTTTTTTTTCTCTACTTCTTCTTTTTGTCTAGTTGCAAGAAGATCAAGCCATATTTCGTATGCGCTATTTGGGTGAAATTGAATTTGGTGCAACTGTTAAGAATTTATCATCCGAAGTGGGAATGTCACGTTCCGTATTTAGCAATTTTCCTCAACAAGTTAAACTGGATACAGCATATGAAAGGAATTGTAAGTCATTTGTTATCATTTCTTTGTTTGTTAGTTTTTTTTTTTTTTTT
>NDXZ01029880.1:19824-38667 GCA_003055125.1 Paykullia maculata
GTTTCTATTTCCATTGTTACGTTTGCCCTATAAATGTTTACATGTAGAAAATGTACCAAATTGTTATCATACAATTGGAACTGACTAGTTTTTTCGTATGCAGCAAAAAAAAAACACGTTAAAATCTCACAAGAACAAGATAAAAGGCAGTTGCTACGATTTCGTATTTTATTTAATGTATGTATGTATGTGCATATGTATATGTGAGTAAGCATGTAATTGACATAGTAATTCGTAAGTTTTGTTAACAGAAAAATTGTGGTTGAAAAAGAAACATACATAACAAAAAAAAAAACTAAGAGCAGTTCATTATTAAATACAAATATTCTGGCAAAAGTGCAGATGCAAAATTCTCATTATTTCAATTTTCGTAACTCTAACACCAAAGTATTTAGCTTATTTGCAATAAATATTACTCTTGTGTTCTTCTTTATATTTTAAAATTGACAACAACAATATCTTTACAATATTTTGGTTGCTTCGCAAATTAACAAAAATGTTTTACACAAAATATGATAACAAATCTAATTGGATCTCTATTATTTTTTTTTTTGTCATCATAATTATGTTCTTGTAAAGAGAAGCTAAATTTTTTATATTTTTTCATTAACTATAACTTTGCAAGACCATTTTCATTTCATACAGAACTGTTCTCCTTTTACAATACAGGTGCATTCTATTGGTCGAAGAGAGTTTTTTTAACAACCAGGTGCAATCTAACCTACAAACATACATACATACATACATACATACATATGTACATGTGCTGGATGTTTAAAAATGTCTTCATATGTATTATCAATATATTTTTATCCTTCTTGGACCGTGATTCAAAAAATTTTCTTATTTTTTTCAACATAAATTGTAATTTTCGTTTTGGGTTTCCTTAAAATTCAAGCCCAAGAATCAATTTTATAATCAAAAGAGTGATAAAAAGTAAACAAATTTTTGGGCCTAAAAATAAATAACAACTGAATCTATTTCACGCCCCAGGGCAAACCAAACGTTTATGTTTAAAATAATTGTGTTTTTTTCCGACATTCCCCCTGAGCGTATCATTACACTACTTTAACAATCTCTTTTACGCTTTCATTCAGATTCAAGATGTTGCAACATCCTCTCGCATGACAACTCTAGGCAGTCGCTCGAAACGTTTGCAAGCTTCTATATTACAACCCCTGGAACAGTTACAAAATGAAATACTCTACCATTTGACAGCTCTAGAACTGCAACGTGAACCCTGGACCAGACAGGTCAATCAGACCTTAAATCATTTGCGCAATATCCAAGAGTATTTGGAGAAGACGGCCGCAGAAATATGTCAAAATCAAACTCGTATTTATACAGAAAGGTTCTATTTTTCAACAATTTTCAGAATTTTTCTTTATTATCAAGTGTCTTTTTGTATTTTTTTGTTTTGATTATTATAGACTGAAAACCTACTTGAGTAACGATAAAGCCACCATGTCTTCCCAGCTGGGCGAAACTACAGCCAGATGTCGTCCATTTTTCGATATATTCGATGCAAATCGCATATTTCTTTGCCGAAATATGATCGATTTTGTTAATGCTTTATGGTTTTTCACTTTTCTCACCCTGCTACTGTGGTCCATAGCAACACCGGTGGGCTTAAATCTTATTACTTTGCAGCGAAAAATGAATAATTTACGCAAGGCTAAACTGCGTACCGCCGAAAGAGCTACGGAGAGAGGTGATTCATTTAGTCGCGGCCGCAGAAGGGATCGTGGCCAAAGTGCTTCACGCGATCGTGATCGTAGCACAAGCAGTACGGGTAGACCCAGGCCAACATTGTAAGTACATATGTATGTAAAGTTTTTTAAGCATTTACAACGTCGAATGCTATTTCAAATTCGTTTAAATAAGTTGTATAACAATAAGTTTTGTTTAATTTTTTTAATTCTTTTTATAAAATTGTTGTGAAATCTCTGTTTAAAGAAACTTTATTTTATCTAAGAAATCTATTGATTCTAAGATAGAAAATTTGAATGAATTTTCCTTTACATTGAAAATGTAAATAATTTTTGTCGATATTATATATCGTTTCCCATTAAATATCCCATTTTTATCTTTCAGACAACGAACTGCCACTGAAGAAACTCTTGATATAGACACAATAGAGGACACGCCTTCACAACGAGCTCAAATGGGCCGTGAAAGGGAAAGAGAACGTGAAAGAGAGCGTTCTCATGAAAGGGAGCGTGAACGTGAACGCGAACGTGAGAGATCTAGAGAACAGGACCTTGAACGACAAAGTAGAAGTCGTGAAGTGTCACAAGACAAATCAAGCGGTCGTAGAGGTGGACAAATGTAAGTCTGAAATTATTTATATTTCTTTAACATTTCTGTTTATTACTGTAATAATAAAACCTCTCGAAATTAGAAGACGCCAAGGTACCGAAGAAGAAGATTTGGACTCAGATCCCAGCCGGAGAGCTTCATATGAGCACGAAGTAAGTCAATCGCGTGTAAGAAGTAGCAGTGCCCAGCAACAGCAGCAGAGGCAGCAAAGACAACAACGGCAGCAACCACAGCAGCAACAACAACAACGTTCAAGATTTCAACAGCCACCGCCTTTGTAAGTAAAAGAAAATAATGGTTAACAACCAAACCACTCAGTCTCTCTCCCTCTCTCTCTCTTTCTCTCTCTCTCTCACTCTCTGTTTGCGGTTTAATATAAAATTTTAAAAGAAAATTAAGAAATAAAAAGAACAATTAAAATACCTTTCTTCTAGACGTCGCCAAGGTACCGAAGAATTTAGCTTAGATGATGGTGATGCCTGGCAATCACCTCAACAAAAGGGACGCGGTCGTAGTGAACCTCGCCGTGGCGTAGGTCGTCGTGATATGGACGAACTTCAACATTCTAGACGCTCGTTAACTCCAGTACTACCAGTACGATCCGATGTTCAGCCAGCTCAACCAAAACCACGAACACCAACTCGTCTAAAAAGTCGATTTTCCCTGACCAGTCGTGCAGTAAAGAATATTGTAGAAAATCCTAATAGCCGCAATCGGACGTTGTAAGTTTGATATAATTTTACAAACGATAAAAAAAAACACTTTTAGGTTTTAATTGCATAAAAAACAAGATTTTGTCTACGTAATGCTAACGAGAATCCGTAAAATAATAATTAAGTAACAAAGCATTTTCAAGACTACCAAATAGATTGTAGACTAGACAAAAAAAGAAACCATAGATTTGCACAGAGAGAGAGAGAGAGAGAGAGAGAGTAAGAAAATGAGACAGGGAAACAAATACAGAAAGTATCAGTTTATATTGCACTAAAAATTTTAATTGCGAAATTAAAAATCTTAGTCTAGTCTATAGTCCAGTCTATTCCCGTTTGTAGCCCAGTCTATAGTCTAGACTTCAGTTTAGTCTGGTCTTTATTTTTCTAGTCTTTTTAAAATCTAGCCCATAGCACACGCTATAGACTAGTCCTAGTCCGGTATATAGTTCAGTTTATAGTCTAGAATTTTTTTTGTATCTATGAATATCTCCCCATAGTCTATAGAAAATATTTGTAGAAAATTTTAATTATTTATACACATTTTTATAATCTTTTTTCTCGTAAAAATAGACAACGTCAGGATACCGAAGATTTTAATTTGGACGATGATAATAATTATGGAACTTCAAGAAGCTCTTCACAAGCCGTTCAAGCGTAAGTAGAGACAACATGAAGTCGTATTAATTCATAATACTTTTATATAAAATCTTATATTTATACTCGTATTATGTATTAAATTATAAATTTTTATTCATAATTCCTTTTCAAAAATTAAACTTAACAAAATTAAGAATCCTTTCCCTAATTTGTGTTTCGCATGAAATCAAAATGTTTGGAGTTACTTTATTATTTATGTAATAAATATTTACAACAATAACTGCGTCAATTTTTTTTTTTTAATTTAATTTAAAACATATTAAACCTGTATTTCAAATGAAATGAAAACGATCGAAATCAGCATTGCATTATTGTTAACATATTTATAACAACAAAATAATGACAGTTTTTACCTTTTTAAATTCGTTTGGGGACCAGAACAAAGGATACCCATAAATTGAAAATACATTTTTACATAAAAAATCTTTATAGATTTTGTAAGTAGTTTGAATTGAAATTGAATTTGAAAACTCTTTTTATTTTGCAGGGCTCGTCGTACACCACCACGCTCTGCCCCACCACCGCCGCCACCACCATCTAACAGGTTCTATCAACGTTTTTAATTATTTATATCATAAATACTTATAGATACATATGTACATAAAAACATATGTATGTTTGTTCCTCTTTTCAACACAATACCAGCTAAATCCATTGCACATCTCTAATCTTGTTAAATGTTTTTCCTTTTTCGTTACAACCAACAACATCGTTTAGATTCCAAGCGAGTAGTGTACGCAGCGTACGTTGGCATTCAGGTGACGAGGAAATGGTATTCGAAGATTGTGATTCATCTAATCCCATGTACATGAGTCATGATCTCAATGATTAGCGGAAAATAAGTGGCACCAGTAATTACATACATACTTTGTAATAGGAATTAGTTTAAGACAAAAGAAAATTAGTTTAAAAAACCCACTGCACGATTTTACCACAAACTACATATGTACATACATATGTATGTATTTATTTTCAATTTCTTTATTGTTTTTGTGTTTTTTTTTTATTATTTAGTTTTTGTAACCAATAAAATTTATTTAAGAATTGTATTTGAGATAGAAGATATTTTAAAATTTTCAAAAGTAAACTAAACATACATGTACTTATGTAAGTATGATTTAATGCGTTTTGTTATTTATTTAGATTTAGAGGACTCGAAATACAAACATATGTACATATCAGAGTTCTTTTGTTTTTTGTTACGGTAAAAATGACAGAAAAAAACCTGACGTGTACGTAAGTGTATGTTGATTTGATGTGTTGTTTTATTTATTTTATTAAAATATTCTAGTTTTTAAATAGTTTAAATAAAAACCATTTTATAGAAAACAGACCTCAAGCTTAAACATTTAATTCGTGAAAATATTTATTTTATTTTTACTTTTTATTACATGTTTTTTATACAAAAATGCAATAGTTATTTTTTTATTTATTTGTTAATAAAATTTAGCTGGCGGTCGGTAATACAAAATATTTCCTATTGTAACAGAAAAATGAGTTGTAGTATGTAAAATATTAATTCAAAAAAAGCTGTTAAATTTTGATACTAAGAAGCATAAGGAGGTAACAGCAGAGAAGAAAATATAGTAAGCAACAAATAATATAATAATAGGACGACAAATAATGTAATAATAAAATACGGTTATACAAAGTATGTATTTCTTATTGTAACAGAAGAACAGAAAAACAAGTTGATGTTTGAAAATATTACTTCAAGAGACAACAACAAATTAGTTGTCTTTTTAAAGCTCTCTTTGTCTGTCCATCCAATGTTTAATTTTGACGCTAAGCATAAAGAGGTATATTGATTTTGTAACAGGAGAAAAGAAAAAAATAGTAAGCAACAAATGTTAAAAAATTCTAGCAAAAAAATCTTTAACCACCAACACATTATTAAAAGCAACAACAAATACGTTTGAAAGAATGTTAACGCCCACGAGAAAGAAAGCAAAAACAAAGTGTTTCATAAAAAATGATCTTTTCTGACACACAAACGGAATTACACGATTTACCATATTATATTATTTGTTGTTTACTATTTTTTCTTTTCTCCTGTTACAAAATCAATACAATGCTTAGCATCAAAATTAAGCAGTGGCTTTGAAAATTAATTTGTTGTTGTGTCTTGAAATAATATTTTCAAACATCAACTTGTTTTTCTGTTCTTCTGTTACAATAAGAAATACTTTGTATGACCGCCAAATTTTGTTAACAAATAAATAAAAAAATAATTATTGCATTTTTGTATATAAAACATGTAATAAACAGTTCTGCCCAGTTAAAAGTTTCATGCAAATTAACTGGATTGTATATATACATACATACGTATGTACATGTGTACTTAAATTAACAAATTTTAATTTTTTATATGAACAATAATCATTCTCATTAAAAATAATTGCAATCAATGAAAACTTTTGTTAACTCTGAAGATATGAAATCCTAGGCATTAAAAATGTATATAGTATAGGCCAGTGCTATGAGTGATTTTTTTTGAATTTGATGTAGTTATACCAATTTTATTGTATAATACCGTCTATTTTGATATTGGCCTATTGGCATACAAGCAGTGTTAGGTTAACGTTTTTAAGCTTTTTATTAATTAATTGAAATTAAAATTTTTGTTTAACTTTTTAGATTTTTCCTGAGATTTTGTTATTTATATATACTTTATCATTTTTTTATAACCCCGAATAAAGTTATGTTACTTGAAACAACGCAGGTTTTTAGATTTTTTAAGCACATATTAGAATACATATGGATTTACATCTTTATGTGAGAAATGTATAAAAAGGAAATATTTTCAATTTGTTTTACCCACATAAAAATAGCTTTGTTTCTAGCCTTATTTTAATGCAATTTTTCTGTTTTCTTTTTCGTTTGTTACTCGTGGAAAATATTAACTAAAAATCAAATTAAAATAAAAGCAAACAATAAAACATGAATTTTAGATAATAAATATTTTATTTTAAGTTTATTTACATACATACAGACATGTTAGTATAAATGATTTTAAATGTTTTAAGACTTTAACTATGTATGTATAAAACCAGTTTGCAACAATAATTCACAGCATTGAAACAGACAGTAAGCACAAAATGTTAAAATGAAATAATTCCACCAACCACCTTGATAGACTCCCTTCATCAAAAAATTACCAACATCTAATCCACTTATAAAATAACAATTTGAAAATGCAGCTGGTATAAAGATTTGTGAGCCTAACAGAGCATTTAAGCGTTGAAGACCTCCATCGGTCAGCTTCAAGGTATTTTTCATTAAACTCACGTATTGGGATGAACAAATTAGACTTTTTACAAATTTTTCACCCACCAAGCAACAGAAATTTAATATACTCCATATAAAGACATGTCCATAGTAGCCATGCCATAGAAAAGCAAATGAAAACGTAGCAGCTGTAGCTAGAAGTTTTTTAAAAATCGGTGACTTTCTGCTGCACATTTCAGCATATATATGGTAAAAAAGGAATTCATGAAGACCTTCATCGAAATATCTCCACATGTCGGAATAGCAATGCACTAGACCAATACAGCGTGGTTTTCGCGGTGACTGCAAGCCATCATACTGCGCAAATGCTATTCCTAGACCATACGAAATAACATAGAACATGAAGAAAAATTGACCCATAAAGTAACCCACAGCATATAAGCCAAATTTGGTATCAAGAATTTCTAAGGCCGTTATATCTACTGCCATATAATGGACATACACAAAGTGCGTGCCTATCTCTAAAATAATCCACCAAAATATTACCCTGGCTAAGTTCCAGAGAAATATTGCAAAGTTATTTTTTGCTGGGTGGCAATTCCCATCATCTTCCAAGACAATATAGCGTTTATAACCCATAAAAGGTCCAAATATCAAACAAGGAAAGTAAAGTGTGTAACCTAAATAATGTGACAATGCGTACTTGCTGCTGAGATTCGATTCATTAATACTTAAGGATTTCTGATATTGCAAGCTATAGCTAGAGCCGCGTAAAATTGACCAACATAATGCAACTATCACATTGCGAAATTCTATATAACCAACTTCCTCCTGTAAATATCGATTCGATTTAAGAAATATCATTGCAACCATCCATATCATAGATAACAGCCACGTTAACATCTTGGAATGTCTTTTGGCTACAATATAATAGGACATCACTAAGCATCCAATAAGGGCTATTGAGATCAATTTCATCGTCATTAAAAGTGTAAGTATGCAAATAATTGCATTGGTTAAACTCTGCCATTTGCATTTATAGTAATTTCGTATCACAGTTGCAATCGCCAAATGAAATATGTACCAAGGCCAGTAGATTTTTACGTATTCGGTAAAACCGTACAGATCGTCACTTGTATCATCTTTGAGGGAATTCAACATTGGCCATCCTTTAGGAAAATCATATGCAGATATGTGCCATATTTTGTAACGAGCTTTTGCCAGCATCCATAGTCCATATATAATATAAGTAATATAAACACCAAAATATGTAATAATTTCACTCTTGTGTAAACTAAAATGTTTTATTTGCATCGTGAACACATATGAAAGATGGTAACAGATAGTGATGATAATTCAGCTATTTTCCTCTCAAATCCAGCGATTTAAAAACAGTTAAGTGGATCTACCCATTTTTGCCTATGGAAATACTTATTTGATTATTACAGATAATTTATATATTATATATTGCATTATTAGCAAATCACTAGCTAATATATTAAGTACATAGTTTATTTAATAAAAAAAACATATAAACTTTTATGGTAAAACGGTTTCCTGTTTATCGCTATATTAAAATTACTGTTTATATTAGATAAATTTTCTTGCAAGTCTTAGATTTTTGTCAAAATAAGAGAAATTATATATAATCCGGTGCACAACTTTATGTATTTAAAATTGGTTTCCTTTTATTAGTATGTATTATTAGTGGATAAAATTTTTCGAAGAAAGTCATGCCGCAAGAAATGTCTTTTTTGACCTTAATCTCTTACTTTATAAAAACGACATTGAGTAAGTAATTTTGCTTGCAGCAAAATGATATTTCAATACAAGTCAACTTAAGTTTTGCAAAAATTTTAATGAAGAATAAATAACTAATGTGCCAGTATACAAATATACTCGTATATGCATGTTTCTAAACAACATGATAGTGCAGTGTATTTATTTTAATAAAGGCTGCCATATGACAAAACAACTTCTTTTTAAAAACACCCTTTAAATTGGTTTTTGCAGTGGCATCATTCAATTTATTCTGCTTTGTTTTTTCGCTACACAGTGTTTTTTTAATCGTTCATAATATTAGTTTAGTTTCTTCGAAATTAAGCTTTGTATTATTTAAAGTTAGTAGTAGCAAATTGTTAAAATAAGAGAAAATGTTTAACTAACAATTTATTATCAAAGTAAAATAAAACAATTGGAAACAAGTGCAATTTTTAAGAGAAATAAAAATACAAATATTTTTGTGGCATCAACAAAGTAAAGGTGGTGTTGCAAAAACTGCAATATAAATAAAAAAGTGCAACAAAAAAATTAAAAAATTGTGTGATATAAAAGATTTAGATAATTAGAAAAAAATAATTTAGTTTTATAGAAGTAAGTAACACCTACCCAGAAGTTGAACATATATTTTTAAAAAAAATTAGGGTTTCTTTGTAATTGCTTTGAAAACAAAGAGTTATTTTACACTATAGTGTCTCCTATGTTAAGATGATGATTAATGAATGTTTCAAATTACTTTTTTATCAGTTTTTTTTTGTCTTGTTACATATTATAGTGTAGTTGTTTTTATTTTAGACTAAAAATTATTTAGATGAACGTGTGTGCATGCATACAAGTGTATTTTTCTGTATGCGTGTGTTATATCAGATTGTATAGCTGCATTTGTGTGATTATTTTCTGCTATATTTATTTTAACAAACAAGCACATATCACTCACTAACTTATTCTATGCACTGACCTTGTAACAAATAATATACTTATTCCAAAGATTGATCATATTGTTTCTTTGCTGAAATTTACAATTATGTGTTAAAAAAACAAATCTAAGTTCATTCAACTTTCTAGTTTTTTTTACATAGAATTTGTCATTTTACGCAAACAACAATTATACTCACTTGCATATATATATGTGTGTATGTGTATTCCTACCTGTACTTTTAGTTCTTGTATGTTGTTTTTGTTGATATAATTTGGCTGCCAACCAGTGATGCCGTTTGGTAACATTTGTTATATTTTTCGTATCTTTACCCTTTACTTAATATGTACAACTTCGTGTTTTGCTTTATAACGTAAATGTTCATAACAGTGACAAAATGAACTACAATATACAAAACAGGTATCAGTTTTTCGTACTTGAAATGCATTTTTTTTTAAATAGATAGAAATCAGTAGTATGCTTAATTGATTTATTTACAGTTTTAAAAGAATATGTATTGTTGAATATTAAGCAATAGAATTTAAGCATCGTATTCGGTTTGATATATATGTATATAATAGTTTGTCTATAGCAGGTGTGGTGGCGGGGGTTAATAATACATACGATTAAAAAATAAACACAACTTTCTGGTTCATTTTTTTCTTCTTAAAATTGTTGTACCACTTGTATTGTTACTAAGGATATGACAACGACACACTTGATCAAGATGTTTTCCTAATCAAAAATTGTTTTCAAACTTGTAAGAATTAATTACTGGTAACACTGAAAGTAACTCAATTTTATCTATACCTCTCTTCCTCTCTTTAAAATTTATTTATTTGCATACAAATTGTTTTTGTACTTAACTTTTTTTATTGGTTTGCACGTTGTTTTAAAAGGCTTTGCTGCTGTTGTAAGTTTTACCAATCAAACAAGTTGTTGCCCAAATAAATTGATTTGTAGGTGGAGGTGTGTGCTCGTGATATAGAACAAATTCGAATTGACTCAAAATAGAACTTAATAGGCCTTATTTCACCACAGGATAATCATTTTTTTTTAAAAAGATACCTACATGTGTATATTTTAAAAAAATTTTAATGTTTTTAACTACTACATACATGTTTATAGTCGAATTTAGTTAAATCTGGTAACAGTGTTTGTACTAGAGCCGCATAATTGTTTAAAAAGAAAATTGGTAGGTATGTACATACCTTTATACATACATCGGTATATAAAAAATTTGAGAAAAGGGCCAGTAATCGTTATGGGATAAAAAGCATAAAAATAAAAACAAACAAACCTAAATAGTAAGCCGACTTATAATCTTAATAGAACACAAAAACTCCACATAGGTAGTAATTATTTGCATTAGCAAAACTGATTTGTAACTTGCAGAAAAAAAGCTTTGCATTTTTAATTTTAATTTTTATTGTTTTATTTTTTTTTCCTTTACGCCTATTCAGCAAAAGTTCATTGATTGCACGATATTTATAAACAACGAATGATTGAAACGTACAAACATATGAACATATAAAGTAAATTACATATGATATTTTATTCAATAAATCAAAAGTATGTCAATTGACCAAAAATAGAGTTTAATGCCAATGTCGAGAAAATCAGTAGCTTACAATTTGTTAAATGCATTTTTAATCATGATAAGTGTTTTATTTAGAAAGATTTAAAGCTATAAAGAATTTTAATTGTAAAAAAATTGTTAAATATAAGGAATAATATTTCTGTTTGTTGTTAATTAATTATATTTATGTATGTATACCTATATTGCTATACAATGTTTATACATACATACATACGTAGACGCTAAATACATGTACATATATATGTATGATTTACCAAAGTACTAGACACCTGCTTACTTAATTTTTAGGTAGATTACAATGCTTTTTAAAACAAAATTGTATCTTATTTAGTTAAACAGATAATAAGTTATGTGTTACCCGTTTTTGCTGCCCTTTTTTACCCTAAACTTTATTAAAAATCCTTGTTTTTGTTTTAAATTAGAGCCAGCTTTTCGCTCACTGCCTCTTGCCATCATGAGTTTACATAGCCGTAGTTCTAGTGAAATTGAGACCACACCGTATGGAGAAATTATACCAGTTTTTCAAAAGAAATTCGAAGATTTTGAATTTTCTGATGTCAAGGAGGAAGTACGTCATATAGTCAGTGAAAATGAATTTGATTATATTGCAAAAGAGGTAAACTCTGCTGAAAAGCAATATTTATGAAATAAAGATGTAAATGTAAAATTGTTCTCCTTTTTTTTAAGTCGGGAAATGCACAAATTTTTCATTTAATATGGGTTTTACAAGATAAGTCCGATGAGCAGGTAAATAAATTTTTCGACGTCATAAACAATGACTACAAATGGATTGTAGATGATATTAAGACTGAAGCCAATAATCACAGTGACGAAACAACAAATTATTTGGAAAAATTAAAATCAATACAAAGAGACTTTCAAAATCATACAGACTACAATGTGCATCGTACAAAGCAGGTAAGATATGTGTGAACTTTAGAGGAAATATTCTAAAATAAAATATTTTTTTATTACCCTTTTAATGAGTTGAAATAAATTATTTGAAATGATTATTTGAAAAATGTAATCTTTAATTTAAACATTTAATGAATTTTATTTTTTTAGTACTTAATCTTACGTTCCGCGCTACGCAAACTCAATCCGAAAATGGGCCTTAACAGTGTCGTCCTTTTGGGAGATTTGGGCAGTGGCAAAAAATGGCTTTCCTTAGATGTCTGTTCTGATTTTGGCGTTTTAAAACGAATGAAATTTAAAATCTTTTGGATTGATTGTGCCAACTGCACTTCCCGCCAGGAAGATTATAATGCTTTACAAATACTTATGATTAAATTAAATCCCCTCCATCAACTAGATGATGGCAGAAATTCTGAAAACCTTCTTCGCCTAAAGGAGCAAATAAAACTCCATTTGCGATCAAAGGAAAACAGCGATTGTCTACTAGTCTTGGCCAATGTGCAAAATGTCAAGTGTCAAGAGGCCTTTAATTTAGGCTGCAAACGTTTGATAATAACGCGCAATAAAAAAGTCAGCGACTCCCTGTCGCCAAAACTTAACATACATTTAACGCTCGATGAAGGTTTGAGCATAAAGGAATTTCATCTATTGCTTGACAAATACATATGCAATAGATATAATTGGCGTAAAGACAGAACCGATTTGGCCGATGACATCTATCATATGAGCCAGGGTGATCCGTATATGTTGAGTATCATAGCGAGAAATATACGAGAGAAAAAATCCAATTGGTTGGAGTGCATAAAGAATATAAATAATTTTCAGTGAGTCTTAAATGTTTTTTTTTTATTTACGAAAAATATTTTTTAAATCCTTTTTTTTTTTTTCTTTATTAAAGAATTCCAGATCTTAAGCTTCAACGTTATATAGAAAAATCTTTGCTGGTTTTAAACTCTTATCAGTTGCAATTGTTTGCTGTATTTGCCGTATTTCCCTATTGCGCTCAAATACCAGTTAAGGTGAGATCCGAACATATTCAATATTTAAACCGATATTTATTTCGAAGACTACCATTTTTGAAAAGTTTTTTACATAAAAAAAAAATTTTTTTTTAAATATTTTCTCGAAATAGCATTTCTATAAAAAGCTTTAAATGAAAGCTTTAAAGAACTTTTAACGAAAACGTAAAACGTTTAAATTTAATTTCTAATCTTTTAACAGAAAAGTCTTTTTTAATAATTGAAGTTCTGTAAAAAGTTTTGCAATACAATTTTTTTGACTAGTTTTTGTTATAAACAATTATTTCTGCCTTTTTTCAGTTACTTGCTTTTCTCTGGAATAAAAAACTGTACGAAGCTGAGCAGATTGTTAATAAATTTCACATTAACTCGTTTTTACAAAAGAAAATACTCGAAGACAATGATACAATAGTGTGTAAAATAAAATTTGTCTACAGTTCATATATAAAAAATTGCAACAAAATGCAACAACTTATTGATCAGTCAGACTTGCACAATAAAATCATTGAATACTATCAGTAAGTTTAAAGCAATTTTATGTGCATATATCGTTTCATACCATATTATATACGAATGTATTACATACATACATATGTATTTATACTATTTCTCTAGAGTCGAGGAACACCTCAATGTTCGCAAAGATGTCGATTTGGACTTTGATTGTCATGATGGTTACTTCTTCAGATGTATCGGTTATCATTTGTATTGGTCCAATAACAGGCATTTTTTCGCCAAACTCTACAAGGACTTTGGGTTTTTGGGACAGAAAATGCGAACTGTGGGACTTAACAATACAATTGCCGATTTACGTTTCTACGATAGTGAAATCTCTCTGGGCGATAGACATTATTCGTTTAAGAAAATAAAGGCATTTCTGGCCAAAGTCGAGGAGAAAATTATACATTATCCAGATTGTTGTCTGTTGCAATACGCTTTGCTAGCAGAGGATTCTATCAGGGAAATGGCTTTACAGCAAATAGAAAAATTTCCGCATCGTTTGTGGTTTTCTGAAAGGTAAAGGCAAATTACTTTTAAACCTAAATATTTTAGTAAAATATTTTTTTGAATTCACATTTTAGGGGTCAATATCAACAGTGGCGTTTTATTCTTAGTCTACCTCAACCAGCCAGAATTGTTCGTATTTTGGGCCAGGACCTATGCATTGCCGTTTTGGCCGACAATAATACGTTTTTGGTAGACTTGTCTTTGGATTCCAGATGTAGCCGTTTGCAGCTGATGCAAAACGTTAACATTGTTGATATGCAAATATTTGATAATAAAAATCATGTGCTAACCCTAGATCGTTATGGCTATTTGAAGCTGTGGGATATTTTTGTGGAAAAAAGACGCATTTTAAATCATCGCCACAATGTAAAGGCCAACTTTAATAGCACTGCAACTTGCAAATCAACTCAGGTTTGCTGTAAACAAAGCATAAATGATTACCTTAATTCCTGGGCAAACATACAAACGTTTTACCTAGAAGTTGGCAATGATTCCAACTACACTCTACTGGTCGCCTTAAATACCGGCATGCTTAAATTTTTCGATTGGAATCTTGACAGCAAAGAGTTTGAGCAGAAATCCTATCAAATACCCCATAATACGTACATAAAGAAAATTCATAGCGTTTGCAAAATAAAAACCCACTACATGATCATCTATTACACGGAGAAGGGCAATATGAAAGCAATATTCCTAAAATGGCGCAATACAGAGCAGGAGTCGAAGGAATTCATTTGGCCCCAGAATACCAAACTTGTTTATCACAAAGTTTATGGCGATAATGTGCTGCTGGTTTTCGATAATATGCTGGTACGTTTGACATTTACATTCGAACCCGTATTTGATGGGCAGCTTGAGGTTCTCTACGAAAGTCCCCACTGTAGCATCAATTGTGCCAAAATGCTGCTGGATAATCAGTACGTAATGTTGGGCACTGAAAAGGGGCTGAAAGTTTTTGATATTGCCAATGCCTTGGAGACACTGCAAAGAAGTGTTAGCGAGAATATTAGTTCGGTGGATAATTACGATTTGGATGATGAGGAATTCAAGTCAATGATTGTGTGTGGCTGCAGCAATAAAAATATTGTTTATATTTTTGGCCTACGTTTAGCCCATGATCAAACGCTGGTGTGGGAGCACAGTTCGTGTCATCAGCTTGAGGATTTGGCTCATTTGGAACAGCTTAAGAATACCAGATTCATAGGACACACATTGTTTGATGTCAGCGAAGAGGATGACACTTTGTATGCGGTGGATTCACATAATAGGGTAAATTGAATTGAATTTACTAAATTTAAATAAAATTAGTTTTTTTCTGTTCGAAAACGCTTAAAAGAAGTTTAAAGTTTTTTTTTAATAAATTAAAAATAACTTTATTTTTTCTGTTAGATTCATCAAATCTGTCGTGCCGAAACCAAAAAGTGGTCCATAATACCTCCACTAGATACACGTGAAAAAGTGGTTGGCATAAATTGTTTTAAAAATTCTGTTATTGTGGCCTACGAAAATGGCGATATTTATGATCTGCAGCAAAAACGCTTAATTGTTAAGGCCAGCGATATAGTGCGTAAGGAATTCTTTCTTAAAACTTTGGACGACAATATATTAATTACCTCGTCCGCTAAGCAAGTAACATATGTGAAACGTATGTCAAATGAAAATGAAAAAACAATTAATGTTTTAACGAAATACTGCAATATGTTTATGAGATCTCATTTGTTGATAATCAATAATTATGGTTGTTTGGTGGTATGTTTGATTTTTGTATTCATTTCATTATATGTTGTACATAAATAAGGGAGGACTTAATAATTTTAATTTAATTTTCTTTTCTTTTTTCCAGCTGGTTGATTGTGAAAATAATTTTGAATATTCCATCGGTATTTATCCTTACAATCCTTTGGCATCTTGCGATTTAAAGGACAATGCGCTATTTTTGGGCTTTTCCAGTTATGCTGTGCATGTAAGTTTGTTTTGAGTTGTGAAATCATACGCAAAAAAAAAGAGATTCTAAAATCTATAATCTTTTATAATATTTTTATGCTTTTTATTTGACTCTATACAAACTTATGTATCTTCTTACTTTTATTTATCTTATTTATTTTCTAGTTTTCTTAAATCTATTCTAAATTTAAACCTTTTGGTTTTATTAAGGTTTGTTAAGGTAAACAATTCTTTTTAAATTCTTTTTGCACCTGGTGACTTAAAAGCAAACTAAAAGCATCTTTAAATTAAAATTCTAATACCACCATCACGTTTCAACCATAGAATAGTAATCAAATTAATACCCTAAAAAAACAAAAACATAAAAAGTCAAAGCCGAAACTTACATACAGAGCAAATATTCTTCACATTAATATGCACCCATAAAAATAAAAATACATATGTAACTAAAATATAGGCTTCTTTGGGGCAGTGAAGTGACAATTTACGCCACGCCTTTATATACCCTTGCCACATATGTGAAGGATATAATAAGCAAACTTTTTTTTGCTTGAATGGAATTTAGCCCCCTCCCGCGAAATGACCTAGCTACGCCGGTGACAATAAATCTCCCTTGCATGAGAATACCACTGGCCCTGTGCTAATTCTAACCGTTTTATCATTTAATATCAGAGTGACTCATGTAAAATTTAATCGTTAAAAGAAAAACGATTCAATATCTACACTTAAAGGGCCGAAACGAATTTTACCGAAATTTTATAACATATTTTACAAACTTCTGTTTAATTTTTAAACCACTAAACGTATTTTTGTGTCTAATCAATTAAACAACTCTTGCGAAATTTATTTAAATATTAAAAAAAAAACATCTTTATTTTCGCCCTTTCCTTTAGATTTATACGTTGGAAAAACTTTCAGCTGGTTCTATTGCCTGTCACAAACGCTCCGAAATACCACCACTTAAAGATGTGCAAATAACTTGCTTAGCTGCCTCTGACAATGCGAAACTTTTAGCCATTGGCCTTGACTCCAATGCGGATAATGGTTTACGGACATGTGGTGATATTGAAATCTTTAAACTGAACGATGTCTACCAGCCACAATTGATCTACTGCCTGAAATCACATGTCAAGCCCATTAACAATATGATATTTTCGCCACAGAACAAGGTACTTGTCAGCGTAGCAGAGCAAATATGTTTTTGGAACATTAACTATGCGCTCAATAACCCGCTGGATGTGGCCAGCAAAAAGAGACACAGTTCGCGTTTTACCTCACAAAAAAGTGCCGAAGAAGTGGATTTTAAAGTTGAAGGCACACAGCTGAGAAGAGAATGTTTCTTGAATTTCGAACAAAATTTGTTAGTCTCATACGAATCTCCACGTAAACATGGACATAATGGCGGCAGCAACAACAACAACAGCATGAATCAATCTATTTGTTCAGAGGATTTAAATGACGACAGTGTCTTTGATGACAATGTCGGCAAAACTGATGATGAAAATATTTGGTCCTGCCTTACAGGACCCAGTGATAAGCCGGAATTATTAGCCTGCTTGAAATTGGACGGCAATGAGGCCAAAAAAATTTTTGCCAACAAAACTTTCAGTCAATTTTATACCATTGATGATGAGGGTGTCTATTATAATCTTGAACGCATAAAACCAGCTTCGCCTGCCGCACTAGAAGATGTTGATACCCTCGATAGTTGTTCGTCTTCCATAAATCTAGACTATTTAGATGTACACCGTTTGTCTGTGGCCTCGTCAACTATGTCTGGTGCAGATGTTGTAGATACTGCCGAAACATGACCTCTAACCCTAATTATTTGTTCGTTTTTCCATCATCTCACGTTTCTCAAAGATGTTCTAACATCTTTTATAGTTTTCTCCTGCTACTATTATTTAGTCATGTATTTATGCATTTTTGATAATGTGATATTTCCATAAAAACACACAAGGAAAAAGTTCTCAAAAAAAAACTCAAACTTCTTAAAAGCAATTTATTTATAATTTGGTTTATTTTTAAACATTTGCAATCGTTTTTCGAACTGATTAAGTTAAAATACGCAGTCGTTTATACTATATATGTATGTATTTTATGCAGCATGTAATATTCACCTCTACCTGCTTCTTTGTCTCTCTATATTTTCATGTATTCTAAAGTGTAAGTTTAAAGTGTATATAACAATTTACACACACATACATACATCAATTGCATAATTAAATATGTATAAGAATTTGCTCTTTGCTTTTACATACTATTATGAATAAAAAATATATTTTTTTTATATTTTTGAAAATTTTGAGTGTTTGATTGATATTAACGATGGGCATCGCTCTGGTAATCACGAATGATCGCGAATAATTCTTTGCTCAAAACACGTAAGCGTGAGTATAAAATTTTTTGTAGTGAGCGTACTTAAATGGATTCTTTACGTAAGTTGTTTAGATAATTAACTTTTTGCTGCAATTAAGAATTTTGTCTCTAGGTAATCAAAGGGTTACTCCAATAAAACTATTCGAATAGGCCACGCGCTTCCACAAATTTTCATCCTCATTCTTTAACTCGACTTTGATTGTATTTTTTTTAACTTCTCCTTTCTATTTTTTTTATTTTAAATTAAAAATTGAGTTTTTTTTTTATTTTGCAGCATATCTGATCTTACTTTTGACCATTAAGTCCAGAGACTTTCGACATCACTATAAAATACATATAATGGTAAAAATGTTTTTTTTTTTTTTG
>NDXZ01029880.1:47616-63658 GCA_003055125.1 Paykullia maculata
TTTTTTTTTTTTTTTTGGAATTTTAACTAGTACGCGCACTTTTTTGTTTGTTTTGTTTTGAATTCAAATGTGTATTTTTAGTACAATTTGGAAAAAACCCATAGTTGCATCACTAAGCAGTAATAGATTTGGTAACTCAACAGCTGATCAACTTTTTTTTCATAATTAATGATGAGAATTGTCAAAAGTTGCTTACGTTTTTGTTTTTACAACAAAAATTTTTAATTCATTAACGACGATCATCTTAAATAATTTCTATACCCTTGCCTGTCATTTTTTTATTTTCTCTCTTTTACATAATTTTTCGTTGTTTACCTTTTATTTAATGTACACACACACACACACAATTTGTGTTTTTCTTTTTTCTGATTAATGACGATTTCAACAAATACTAACGTGTACTTTTATAAAAAAGCTAATCAATTCCTTATTTTTCGAATCTAAACAGGAAGTAAAGGGAAGAAATTAAAGTTGAAAATGAACGAGAACGAAAAAAATATAGCAAATATAAAAGACACTAAAGAACCAGCAACTTCGTCATCATCCACGGAACTAGGAACAGCAACAACAAAACCACCTGCAGTAATTGAACCAACAGATGGGCCAAAAATTCCACAACCCAGAGAGATTTCCACCAAGGAGGCTTATTTTGCCAGCCTTAATGAATGGGTAAAACATGCCAATATTTCACAAAATGCAATGGCCATGTTTCCTTTGTATTTTATGTCCTCTTATCCACAATTATTCTCCCAACCAGCACCAGCTAATTTTATGCCCACAGCGTCAACACAAAATGGTCAGCCAAATGCAAATGCCAACAACGTGACCTTTAATGCAGCAGTAGGAGTCATAAATGGTTTTGGCCTGAGACTCTTAAATGATCAGGCACAAGCTGAACTTATTAGTCGTACGGGTGGCTATGAGTATGTTGTGGCACCATTTTGGAAAAGAGCTGTTGCTGAAGTTATCGATATGATTAACATGTTATTTTTGAAAATATTTTTTATCTTTGTGGTTACCAACGTATTCGGCTATAACCTGATGATGGACATGGATAAAGATATTTTGAACAAGGCCATGGAAAATGAGGACTTTTTAGGAGCCCTACTCGATTCCATGGATTTTTTAGCCTTTTCCTCGGACTTGCTGGCTTTTGAAATCGCCACAAAACTTTTTGTCTGTCTATATGAAGCTTTATTGACCAGCTTTTTTAATGGCGCATCAGTAGGTAAATATATAATGGGTTTAAGTATTAAGTACGTAGAGGCCATGGTACTATTACCCAACAATGGTGCACCCGCTCAACCAGTACCTCAAATACAATTGGGCTTCCAGGCGCCTCGTGTGCAAATGCGTGCTATACTCTTTCCCGCTTTTACACCAAACTTTATAAGAGCCTTCGTAAGGGCCGTAGCCAAAAATGTCATATTAAGTCTATTGTTTCCCATGTTTTTTCTTATGGTTTTCTTTAAAAATAATCGTACAGCTTACGATATTATGACTAAAACTATTGTAGTAGAGACGAGTAGTCAACCGTTGGTCTATAGAAGACATCCACAACAACAGCAGCAGCAGTAACATTATCATAGTTATTAAGATTGTTAATTTTTGTGGTCATTAAAAAATCAAAAATATTTTCTAAAACTTTGGTTTACTTGTCATATTATGTTCTTTGTGTCTACAACTATTTTCATTTATTAAAAAATTAATAATATTTATGCCTAAGTGTATGTAAACATAATTTTCTAAAAAAAGAAACGTAATAAAACATTAAATAAACCTTTACTATAACTGCAATCTATCCCCTTTTGAAATTAAAGAATTTAAATTGTTTACACGAGCTTGTGAAAAAACATACAACACTTAAATATTTTATTAAATTATTTCTTATTCAAAATTACTTGGAAATATCACAAAAAAAATATTACATTTTGTTTGAATCGAATTAAAAAATTATACATGAACTATATTTAGTTCTCATAATTAATCCCTTTATTCATAAACAATTTTTAATACAAAATTTGTTTGGGGGTGAAACTTTAAACATTTTAGTTTGCAATAAATAAACCTTTTAAAAACACAACTTCGGTTGATTAAGCTCAAGTTTTCACACTTCCTGAATAAGACTAACTTATATTCTTTTCAATTTTAAACACGGATATACCTATCTTTTATAAATTAATTTAGAATCATTGTTATTTTATTAAATAAAATCAAAATTCGTTATTTAACTTGAACATTTTTCAAAGATTGGGCAACTACATTTCCCTTGCTAGGCACATGTAAGGCGGCACCCTTATAACAGGCCACCAAAACATCGTTGGTCTTCAAGTCAGGGGCACAACTTTCGAAGATTTTCTTTTTGGGGTTCATTTGGTGATCGGGTTGTCTGGCGTAACCTTCACAGTGTACTAGATCACCAGGTACAGAACCTTCAGGTGGATTTAAAACTTCAACTTTTTCCGGGGTGGATGCACACATAACCATTGCTTCTGAGGTTATACCACGCATTTTGGCAGGCTTCAAATTACACAACACAACAACCATACGATTTTGCATTTCTTCGAGAGGAACAAACCTAACCAGACCAGAAACAACGGTACGTGGTTGTTTCTCTCCACAATCGATTTTTTCTATATATAAACTGTCAGCATCAGGATGACGACCCACCTCAATAATTTTTCCCACACGAAGATCTAAACGTCTGACATTTACAGGCAAATCAGCTGAAGCAGCATCTTTGCTTTCTACAAGATTTTCTTTTTTGGGTTTCTTTTCTTTACTAGATTTTTGTTCAACATCCTTCCTTAATTCAGCGTTTTGAGTAGCAAAGTCAGATACATGTGTTTTTCCAGTTGCTTTCGTATCCGTACACAAATTACGTACTCCTGGAACTGGTATTTGTTTCTTACCATTCTTTATTTCCATGGCAACTAACTGGGCTTTGACCAATTCGACCTGCTTCTGAAGCTGAACATTTTCTTCCATAAGTTGTCGCTTTTTACGGTTTATCAGGTCTCTACGTATGACAGTCAACTGTAAAGGACATTACAATTTTCTTAGATTTACATACATAAATATGTATGTATGTATTTTGTATATTCTAACCAAACTTTTTTCTTTTTTGCTTACACCACTATTAAATAGCTTACTTCATTTTTTAGGGATTCCACGATTTCTTTACTATGTTTATTATTTTCTACAACCTGTTCTAAAGACACCATTTTTTTGTTAGGATTATTTGAAAATTTTGGCAAACTCGTACGCAAAAAATATGTTCCAGTGGCAAAAATACGTTTCATGGAGAAAATCAAATGAAAGTTGGAGAATTTGAGTATAATGTTAAGATGGTATTGCCAGACTTTCTATATAAATATTTAACCCTCTGCGACTGACGTGAAGTAAAATTTGTTAACAGAATTTGAAAAAGTAATTTTTAACTTGAATTTAAGAAGTCTCCCAAACAGCATTTATTCTATATATTCCTGACGAATTTGTAGGAGATGGACGTATAAATAATTTAAAACAAAAGTTCTAGGCTTTTCTAAAATTATTTTACATATTAAGTTTGGCACAAAACATGTTATTTCTGCACTTTCGAAACTTCAAAAAATACTTCGAAAAAATATATGTAGACACAGAAATCTCAAAATTTTTTATAACGAATAATTATACAATTCCACATGGACTGATTTCACTCGGAATACAAAATTCGGACCAAGGCTAATTTATATCAGGTGGCCTCTGTTAATTAGCTGATTATTTTTTTTTTTTGACTACGTATCTGTTAAACTTCATATTATGGCTCCATACATAAAATATAATATTCTTCTCCCTTTTTTTCTTGTAAATAAAAAATCGCTAAAATTGTTAAAATGTTAATTGAACTTATCATCACCATGTGCACAGGCATGAAAGGCGACAAGCCGCCGACGTCGTTTCGATCAGAGACTAAAGATGTTAATATTTATATTCAGAGGGGTTAAATATTCATTTTATAAGATATATTTTGTATTTATTTTTAATTTTTAGAGAGTTTCAAGATCTTTAAAAATATAAAAAGGCATAGGGCTTAATAATACCACGTCTGACACCTCTTTAAGTTGATAGTCGGCTTGCCTGTCTTCCATCATTTAAAGCCGTCGAAAATATTTAGTCAGCTTGTATCTTTGGCCTGCCGTTCTGCTGCAGGAGTTAAAATTCTTGATTTTGGGTGTGTATTTTTTTTTTTACTTTTTGGCGTAGAGAAAAAATAAGGAAAATCATTAATAACAAATAAAACTAACAGCTTGTCATCTTTATTGTTGGCTAAGAGGTAAAATTAACAAAAACTTACTAAAACTAACAATAATGGTAGTTAAAAAATATGTGTGTGTGGTGAAATTGTGAAAAAACTAAATTCTCAACAAAAGAATATTTAAGAAAAATGTTGAAGAATTAAAGAAAAATCAAGGAAATTGTTATAATCTTAGGAAATTCTGATGATAAACTAAAATTCTAGAAAATTTTTTGTAAACGAGTACGTTTTTCTCTATTTTTGTTTTGCATTTGTTCTATGTTTTGCATTTTCCCCACTCCAATTGTTTTTCTTTTATTAGTAATTCATTTTAATTAATAATTGCTTTTGTATAGTCTTTGTTAAATAGGAAAAAAAACTAAGCCCCTTTTGGATGTAGTCCACATGCGATTAACACATACATATGTATGCATATTTTAGCATAAAAGCGATAATTGAGTGTAAAGGCTTCATCGATTTGTTAATTTTTAGGAGCAAAACTAAACACTTTTTAGCGTAGAGTTTTGACAAATTTAATAGGGGTTTAATTGTTATGGAAACAACATGTTCTTGCAAAGCAGGTATGAAGGATTTCCATTGCTATACATATTTAATTATTTTTAGTTTTTAAATGGTACATACTGCTTATATACAGTATATGCAAGTGAACGAGTACATACATACATACCTACATACATAATATGTATGTATGTATGTATCATCATCGTTAGTCTGACCTTAGGTTATGGCTGTTGAATACATCATACTTTAACGGCAACTGGGTTTAGTTGGCAAGACAATGGAAGTGGAAAAGTTGTTTTTTTTGTTCTTTTTTAATGTCTTCCAGAAGTATTACATGTGCCATTAGTTAGTTGTTTGAAGATTTATTTATTTATCTTTTAAATTAATTAAAAAGGCGTTTGCATTTAAAAATTTAGACATTTCAACTGTGTCGTCATCAAAGTAACAGGTTTTTTTCATAGCATAAATAAATTATTGGTTAATCAAATTTAAAAATAAGGAAATAAGTAACGAAAAAAGTTTTTTAACATTAGAAAAAGATTTGTACCTATATAGATTTGTACTAGGTACTAAGAGTATCGTTTATAAAAAATGCTTTACAAACAAGTAACCTTTTTTTAGTTCGATATTTTCAACTGTCTGGTAGGTATAAAATACATTCATATGTAAATATACCTATACGAAAAAAAATTATTTTTGCATCAATACTAAACATAATATTAATACATTATTTGACAGGGTAATATTATATCTAGTTAATCTATCATAACGGAAAACAATTTGTCTACCGTTAAATTGGCAATATCATTAAAATGAATTATTTTAAAAACTGTATATAATTGATATTAATTTTTTTTGTTTAAATATTAATGTTGTCTTTTTATTTATGTTTCGTACGTAGTTTATGTGCTTGTGCATGTAATTAAAAAATTCCCCAGATTTTAATATATTATTACACCCTGATTTAATGTTTCTTTTCTTTTTCTTCTAAAAACAAAAAAAAAAATGTTACAGCTATTTTCTAAACCACAAAAATTTAATTTTGCACTCCAAAAAATATAATTTCCTCAAACCAATATTAGTATCATCACCACCACCTTCCCACAACATATTTAAAGTAGTGTTTTTTGTATCAAGATTTTAACAAATACAAAAAAAAATTCCTTTACATTCATCTTCTTGCTATTTGCTTTAAATACTTGATTTGAAACAACAACAATCTTCACCATAGGACTATCAGAGACAGCAGTTATGGACGTTATGTCTTCTTCATTGCAACAGCAACGCATCATTGTCGAACAGTTGAGACGTGAGGCGGCCGTCGATCGTCAATCCGTCTCGGAATCTTGTGCCGCCATGATGCGTTATATATCGCAGCATGAACAGGAAGACTATCTCTTGACTGGTTTCTCTAGTCAAAAGGTCAATCCATTCCGTGAGAAATCCTCTTGCAGTGTACTTTAAAATGCCAGGAAAACAACAAACAACATAATGAAAAAGCAGAGAAGAAAACTGTTGAGAGTGGAAAGGATGTTAAGAGCTTTGATATGGAAAAAATAAAATATTGTATGATGTTGTTTAAGAATTTTTCAATAATTTCAATTATTTTTAAAGTAAAAAAATTATCACCACCTAAAATGACAACTACAACCACAAGAATTCAAAGATAATTTTACACACAACTGAACAAATAAAAAAATACTAAATTTAAATTCAATAAACTAACTTTATTATTGTTCCACAATAAAAAAAAAACAACAGTTCTTTATCTACTTTACTTAAGATTTCTTAAAAAAATCCAAATATTGAGACCGAATGTGCAAATCATTTTTAAGAGATTGTGCATAAACAAACATCTACAACAACATCTCAAAACAATAATAATGGAATATGAACAATTTATAATACAACAACAAAATATATATATATATAATTTAATCAATATAACAACACCAACAGCAACATCTTTATGATTAATATTACAGAAATGGAAAAAATGGGAAATTATTCTTAAATTCAAACAACAGCCAAGATGTTAATCATTATTTATAACAACTCTATAGATAAATATATCATATTTAATGCAAAAACAAGTAAAATATAAAAAAACTATAATTATATTTCTATATATGTATATTAAAGAATGAACAACTATATTATATACATACATATACAAAAAGCTAAAAATATCAAGTAAATAACAATAACAACAACAAAATATATCAGAAAATCTAGGTATTTAAATTAACAAACAACTAATTAAAAAAAATGGTATAAATATAATAATATTTTATTAGAGATGGTCATTTTAATTTTGAACATAAATTCAATATCACATATTTGCCTTAACATAGGGAAATAAAATTAAAAATTTAATGTTGGTTTTTTATTTAAGAAAGTTTTAAAAAAAGTTATTTGTTATAATATATTCATTATTTTATATCCTCAAAACGTTAAACAAAAACAATTTTTTTAATCTATTCAAAATGTCCCTTAACACTTAGTGAATTTTTTTTTTCAATTTGATATATGTATTGTACATCCGTGTCTATGTAATATCTATCTGTAATAGGATTTTGAAATCGTATACAATCAAGTTTGTGCTAAAAAAATATGCATATATTATTTGTTATGCTTTAAAATTTAATTCTTTAAATGTCCATCTCTATTTGTAAATCTTATTAAAGAGAGTGTTTTGTAAATTTCATTAAAGAGAGTGTTTATCTCGGCAAACACTCACTATATGATTAAGCTATAACTCTTTTTACGCTCAAACATTTTCATTAACTTTAAAACTAATTGAATAAAAACTATATCATACTAAATAAAAAATAAAGAAAACACCATCTTTAACAAAACAAATTTAAAATGAAACTCTAAAACAATAAACTTCTCTTTATTTACTTTCTCCCACAAAAAAAAAAACAAAAACAAATGAATAACAAAATTTACACTTCATTATACAATTCAACAGCAATAACTAACAAAAACATTACACTCAAGGAAAATTTTATTTATTTGTTTTGCGTCGGTTTTTTTTTTTGTTTTCATGAAAATAAAAACAATGTCGTCCTAAACAGTCATTGGACGTCAAAAAGGTAAACGTAACATAAACATATTTTATTAAATAATTATTATATACATTTAATACAAAATACAAATTTAAATTAATATGATAGAAAAAAGTATTAAAATTAAAAGTTTTTGATTAACAATAAAATTTCTCCAAAATATATTACAAAAAGAAAAAAAAAACAATATTTCATTTAATTAACATATTAAACAAAATTTGCTTATTATTATCAAAAATTAAAAACAATATATTAATATCTAGTTTATTTTTCTTACCCTTTTTAAAATATATAAAACAATTTAAAAAAAAAATCTTAAATATTTAAAATTATTGCAAACACAAAACAATAAAAGATTAATTACAAAAATATATAAATAAAAATACTCACTTTGAATAATATAGACATAGATATTCCAGCAATATTTCTTAATTAGTTTTATTTATTTTTAAAATCTTTTTTCATCCTCCTTAAATTTTTGCAAAAAAAAACATATTAAAATAATTTAGCGCGCGCGTTTTATTAAATGTTAATTACATATATACAAATTTATATAAATTATTATATTACATATATGTATATTTTTTTCTAGCTGCAAACAAGCTTTAACAAATAAATAGTAGTAGATTCCCTTTAAAATTTTAACTAGTTTAAATTGTTAAAATATTATATAAATTAAAATATTAAACAACACATAAAATTAATATAAAGTGAACATCGTAATTATAATCTTTAGATAAGAACATACGTAAATAAGCAAAAGTAAAAAAGGAAATTTTCAAAATTATTTCAAGGAAAACCATCCATCCAAACACCATTTGCTTAAAAAAAAAGTTTTAAATTTTGACAGAAATATATGATAATTTGTGTTTTTTAAAGGCAGCGATGGTATCTTAAAAACAAACAAAAAACTAATATTTTTTATTTAATACATATGAAGTTTAGTTCTTCAAACTAAAATTTTCATATGTATATTTTTTTCGAATTTAAATTTACTATTTGAAGTTCAAAGATTAAAATTTTTTAAATAAAAATTTTTGCTTGTCTGAAAAAATTTACGTTTTTTATTTTAATTTTCTCAAAATAGTATTTTGCTTGTATGTTTTCCAATCACAATTATAGGCTTCCATTTTATTAATGAAACAAAAACAAAAAAAGTGTTAAAAATATATTAAAAAATGATTTTAAACTTAATTTTGTGAATTAAATTTCGTTAAACAAAACATCAACTTTTTAACTCAATTTTAATATTACTTTTATTTTGATTAAAAGAAAATTAAAAAAAAAAAAATTTTGTATGTATATCATTTAACTTAAATTTAAATCGAATAACTTAATTTTGCGCTTATTTTGGAACTGATTTAAATGATTTAAATTACGGCTAAAATTTTGCTGTCGTGAGCAAACAGCAAAAGTCTAAACGTAGTGATAAAGAGTGAAAATGTCAGTCATGTTATATTGAGTTAACAAATTTTATTTTATGATCTTTTTGTTTATGTGAAAACGAGTTAAAATTAAAGATACGGTTTAAACATAATTTAAGTTTTAAAATCACCATCTCTCCTACTTTTATATTAAAAAGTTGTATGATTACGGTTCGAATTTTGCTGTCGTGAGCAAACAGCAAAAGTCTAAACGTAATTGTAATAAAGTTTAAAAAAAAAACCTTGGGTTTGTATTTGATCTCATGATATAAATAATTTATACTATTTTTTAGGTTCTAAATTTTCTTTTGAATTCTTAAAACATTTATTTTGAAAACTTCCTTTTTTACTAAGCAATAACGGCCAACGAAGTTTTAAGTATAAATAATATGTATTAACACAAATATTTATCACATAGAAAGTAGCCAAACATGCACTTAAATAGATGCTTGAAATGTTTGGGCTTTTAATAAGTAGAAACCAAAAGTAAATAATAATCATTAACTCGACGATTTTTTTCTTTCTCTCAACGTATTTTAACTTGTAATCCAAAAATATATTAATATTTAACTTAATTACAATTTGTAACAAACAATTTACTAAATCAATTAAAGGCTTCTCTTTCTCAGTTTGTTTTTTTGTTTCTTCTAAATGTAAAAAAAATCAAAAACTAAAAAAAAATAATATTGAAACCCAACCAAAAATACAATAACAAGATAAAAAAAGTATTGAAACAACTTACCTTAAAACAACAGCAAATTATTCTTTTTTTTGTCCCTTACCTTAACAAAAGCAAAGAAAGTAAACCACCATATTTAACCAATCAAACAAAATTTGTTCAGAAAAATATTTATATAAAAAAAAATCATATTTTTGGAGGCTATAAAAAACAAAAACAAATTACTGTTACCTCTTCCTAGTTCTATTTATAAATCGCATCCAAAACATTTTTAAACAGCAAACACAAACAGACAGTTATTAACCACCAAACAAAAATAACAACAACAACCAAACAGTTACCAACCATTAAGACAAAGATTTTCAAATTTACTGAGAACAAAAACATAAATATTCTTTTTAAAAATAATGAAAATAACCAATATAAAAATTCGTTTGCTTGAATATTTCAATAAAAGAAAATTTAGATGTGTAACTAGTGGGACACAGTAAAAAACCCGTTAAAAACCAAACGAGGTTTAAGTGTTTTATTTCGAAAATTTCAGTTAAAAATGAGCGTAAGACAAATAGTAAAACCCCTCAGGTCAGCTTAAGGCGTAATAATAAAAGTTTTCGTTTGGCAGTAAATTTACAATAACGGATTGCCAGATGTCTGAAGTGAAAATTGTTTTTTAAAAAAACAACAAAAAAACAAAATTTTTTGCTTTTCGGAAAAAAAAGTAAAACGTGGAAATATACCTAAAATAGAAAAGTTTTTCAACAATAAAAAACAAAACAAAAATTTTAAAATAATAATTTACCGAAGAGTTTTTCCCTTTTAAAATGCAAAGAAATCATCAAAAAATGTTTAGCTTTTTTTTTTGTTATTTATAAACATTTATTTAATCATTTATGATTATTTTTATTTAAAATGTTTTTTTTAGTTTTATTTTTTCTTTTCAATTACAAATTATTTTTTATAGGATTTGCAATGTATATGAAGATGAAGCAAGCTTGTAAGTAAGTTATGTTAAACATTAAGAAAAGGCATTAATACCATTAAAGTGAGTATGAGTGAAAAATATTTTATGGAGAAAAAAGTGCAAAAAATGTTGGGAAAAATAAATTAAAAAAAAACTTAAATTTAACTTTCGTCGTCACTACCAGCATTTTGACGGGGTTTGGGTCCACCAGCACGTTTAGCCATAATTATTTGATCCACTTTAAGAATAGTGTTAGCTGCTCCTACAGCATACTTAATGCCCCAGTATTTAGCCTGATAAAGATCGTAAATTTTGGCGGATGTAACATCGAATGTTTCAGGCTTTTCCGCTTCAATATTTATGCCAACATTTTTACCGGCAGCTTCCTTATGGGCCAAATACAATTGATTGACGATTTCGGTGCTATTGATGCCAGTATTTTCTGCCAAAACCTTGGGAAACTCTTCTAAGGCCATAGCAAAACGTCTGACGGCGTACTGTTCCAAGCCGGGTAGAGTATCGGCATAGGCGGCAATTTGTGTGGCCATTTCGATTTCGACTGATCCAGCACCGGCTAAATAACGCCCATCACGTGACAAGCACTTGAAGTTGTTGACACCATCATCAATAGCACGCTCAATATCGTCCATAAAGTTATCCGTAGCACCGCGTACAACAATAGTGGCAATGCGAGAGTCTTTGCCTTCGTTTCTGTAAAGAAAATAATTATTTTTTATTATACAAATTTGATTAATTTAGACAGCAGTCTCTTTTTGTTATCAATAAATATTCGATGCAAAGAAGATTTTATAACAAAATTAAATAAAAATTCTAGACGTGTAACATCAGTATTTCCTAATACGAACTTATAAGTCTACATAAATGAATCGTTTAGAGAAAAAAGGATTTTTTTGAACGATAAACTGTCGTTTTCTAATAAAAAATCAGTGTTTACTAATGTTTCAGTTAAAGTTTAAAAAAAAGTACTAGTCACTTACGAAAATGTTCAAAAATATAGCTTAGGTCAAATAGTCACACTTATTTTTAACTTCATGAAAAACTTTAATTTAATTTACTTTATTTGAATTACCTGAAGGCCACAATAGAAGTATCACCAAATTCTTCGATGCACACCTTGTCGCAGTAGCCCAACTCTTCTTGGTTGGGTGTGGTAATCCGTGGCAATACTGTGCCATTGACGGCGCGTGACAAACGTCTTAAATCGAATTTGGAGTTCAAGCGCACCGCCACCAAATTGTATTTGTTTAGAAAATGTAAAGCCATATCACCAACTTTGCCACCAGAAACTATAACCTTGGCACCAGTATCAGCAATAGCTTTAATTTGATTTTCCAACAAATTTTCTTCGCCAGCTGAGAAGTTCATCAGTTCATCGGCGGACTTTATTAACACAGTACCCTTGGTTTCGGTCTGTATAATGTCAATGGGGCAGGAGAAAATTGCAATTTTAGCCTTTTCCGCATAGGAAACAGCACCCTCAACATAACGCTTAAAAACCATGCCATGGACTACTTCGGATTTGGACAAACCACTGCCCAAGATCTTGCAAACACGGATGTTGTCTACATTAAAGGTACCTTTATCGGGTAAAATTGATACACATGCTCGAGCTACTAAATCGGTAAGATAATCTTCTTGGCCATACTGCTTAGACATAATAGAGGCACGCAAGCATTCCTTAACCTGTGCCAAATTTCGGTAATCTTTTATTTCATGACACACTAATTTGGGTAAGATTTCCAAAGCCTTTTCCATTGCCTTTTCATAGCCATCGGCAATTTCGGCAGTAGTTATGCCTAAACGTAAAAGTTCTTCAGCCTTTTCAAGCAAAGCTCCAGCCAAAATCACCACAAAATTGGTGCCGTCACCAACCTCAGCATCTTGCATTTCACTAGCCATGACCATGAGCTTTGCCGCCGGATGCTCAACATCCAATTCACGCATAATAGTGCCGGCGTCACTGGTTACAAACTGTTTTTCTATATGATTAATAATCATTTTGTTCATACCATTTGGCCCGTAGGCGGAACGCATGGTTTGGGCAAACTCTTTGCAGGCGCTTATATTACGATAAACAGCCTCTTCTAAGCCGCTATACATCTGTCATAAATAAAGTCAAGTTATTTTTATCAAACCTGTTACATTTTTATTTATTTTATGCAAGAAAATTGAATAAGTTTAATAAACATTTTTGTTTCTTTAGAATTCAGACAAACCAAGATGAGTCAGTAAAGTCTGTGTCATATGTACATACATTGTGAGCAGCGGCTGCTGCCGCTATATACCGCATGACATTTTAAATTAAATTTCCTTGAAATACTTTGAAAATTTCTATAATTATCAATTAGTTTCACTTACACGGGCTCCTTCCTTCATCATTTGAGCTATGCCAGGTGCTTTGGGTACACTTAAAGCCATTTTTTTGCACAGATTTTTTCCTTTTCACAGCTTACAAAATTCGACCAAATGAAAATGCTTGACAAGAAAAACAACAATTAACCTCACTTCTTGACAAAATTACATACGGTTACTTTTAAGCTACTATGGTTACTTTGTTTATGGTGAATATGTAGTTCGAGAATGTTTTTTTTTTAGCAATGTGGATGCCAGATAAGGGAATAATAAAATTACGGTAAGACCAGTAAATAGTTTAATCTATAGACCAAAAATATATTAGTTTATATGTTAACTAGTTAATAAAGTAAACCAAAGCCTAATATATAGTTGAGTAGATTAAAAATAAAATAAACAATTAAAATGTATTTATTTATTATGTATGTATTTTCAGCATATTCTTTTCAAAACTGTATGATGCATAAGTAATCGCCAATTTTACTATATGGTGTGTGTAATGAATATTTTTTTCCAAAAGTAGCTGCTATGGCTGTCAAGATGTAGGTAAAAGATTAATGTGCTAATTGTCTTTTACATTTGTATATGTTATATATATTCATATATATTCTTCCATAAAACACATTTACAAAAAAAAAAAGTTTATGATAGGTTCAACTTTTTGTTATATTATACCCACCTTGTCATTATAGCAGTTTGGCCAGAATTATTTTACAAATTAACAAAAACCACACATGATAACATAACACTGCTTGTGAAAAATTTGCTTACATTTTTTGTTGTATTTGTGGTGTTTTGCTTGTATTTTTAAACATTCTTCGAAAACCTGAACCGAACAAACTGTTGCATATTGTTTGTCATTGTTTTGTATGTAGCCATATCGCAGTCACCTTGTTAATAAATACACATTGAGTGTGGCCATCTTTGTATTGATTTTTAGATTACACAAATTTTAATTATCATACATACATCAAACATTAACAAAGAAAATTTAAGGAATTAATAAACTTTGAATGTATTGAAGGTAATATAAAAGAAGAAAAATTATAAAGTTTTACAAATATTTTTTAAATTTCTATTGCTTTGCAGGACTTTATTGAACTTGCTAGTAAAAATTTCCCATTGCCTAATTTAGGGCTTTTAACGCAACAACAAGTGCTTGTTAGAGACCATCTTGTTTTCACGATTACTCAGGTCTATTGAATATTTTTTATCACCCACCTTGAAGTCCTTAAGCAGCAACATAGGGCTCGCGGAGACCGCCTTATTGGATATAATGGCTGCCAATACCCAACAGCAGCGCCTTATTAATGAACAATTAAGACGCGAAGTTCAAATATCTCGTGCTCGTGTCTCAGAATCCTGTATGCTAATGATAAAGTACATGTCCGAGCACGAAAATGAGGATTGCTTATTGACGGGATTTACAAGTCAAAAGATGAATCCATTTAGGGAAAAAAGTTCCTGTAGTGTCTTGTAATTTTTTACATAAAAAATTAGCTTTAATTATCAGTTCCTAATATAATAATATTATCGAATTTTTAATCGTCGAGAAAGAAGTGGTGTAAAGTTTAAGTATGTACTAAATTTTCTATGTATGTGTGTTTATTTGTATGTATACATACATACATACATTTTTTTAAAACAATTTTCCATAAGAAATATAAATTATGGATATGTTGCTATTAGTAGAGATTTTAAAGCAAAGTTTCAACGAATCATTAATTTTCCAAGCTTTCTTATTAATATGAAATTTACCGAACATTTTCTATACCTATAAAGAAAAATGCACGAAAAATTTAGGAAAATTGTTAATCAATACAAAAATTATTAAAAAATTTCTATAAGCAAAGAATTTTTTGTCATTTTTCTATTAAAAACAATTTGTATTAATTTTAAAACTAAAAATGGTTGGGCAGTATAAAAATTGAACACCACTTTAAGTAAACAGTCTTTTAACAAATTGGAACTCAATTATTTATTTGTAGTATATAAAATATATATAGAGATATGTATATGTAGGTACATATATTAATATACATATATACACATATTTATTGAAAATGGAGAAAACTACATACTTATATACATACATACATACATAACTACATATTTAAAATCAAAAACTAGGTATTAAATATTTAACTAACCGTCTATTGTTGTTATACAAATTATATTAAAAAATTATGTTTTAAACAAAATATTTAACAAGACAAATTGAAATACATACTTATTTTACAAAATATAAAACAATGCATATACATACATATGTACATCAGACTTACATACATATATCAAAGAAAACCTCTCTATTGGAGTATACACACATATGTTTTTATGAGCATTTGTGGTATTTTACCGTTCCATACTATATACAGACAAATAAATTAATTATTATGATATTAAATTTTAAAAAATATAAATATAAATGTAACTTGTTGTAGTTCTATGAAAAATATATGTATCTGTCAATGCAACTAAATATTTTTGTTTTATTTAAAAAAATGATCTACATTAGTTGACTTTGTATAATAATTGTTTTTTTTTTTAATTTGCGTCTTTAATTATCTTTTGTAAAAAACCGTGCTTTTATTTTCTGTAATATTAGCTATTTTTCCAAAATTGAAACTTACTAGTTTCTGTTTTTTTTTTTGTGTAAAATTGGGTTGTTTAAATAAAAACAACATTTTTTAGTTAATTTCTTATTTTTTCCATACATTGAAACTAAGGACGATT
>NDXZ01029880.1:63702-74838 GCA_003055125.1 Paykullia maculata
AAAAAAAAAAAAAAAAAAATAGTTTTTTATTGTCATTAATTCTATAGCTATTATTATCAAATTGTTTAAAAAGAGAAGGTGTCAGCTGTTGTAAAATATACATACATAAATAAATTCACAAGCAAGTATATGCAGTAACAAAACTTGTAAAGGTTTTAAAAGTTTATTGCACAAGAAATTAACAACAAGTGCAATAAAAAATATACAAACAACAATAATAACGATAATTTATATACATATGTATGTACATACAAACAGTATTGTCTTTGCACGTAGCTAGCCACCAACCAAGCAACTATGCAACCAACATTTTTGGTTCAATGACCCACAACCACCAAGTTGACAATCTTATAAATATGTATTGCACATGGAATTATAAATTTACAAACATACAATTTTGTGTATATGTATATGTTTTGTATGTATGAATATGTATGTATATTAATTTGTGTGTACATTTGTTCGTAATGCATGCATGAGTATCCTTTATTAAAACGTTAAAGCACATGTACTACAGCACCATTTGCATACTATTGCTTAACAATAATAATAACTCTTTTTGGCGAAAAAAATAAACTAAAAAAAAAACCTTTACAATTTCACATAAATATTCTTTCTAATAGTCTCCATACTAACTCTTAATATTTACACCAATACATGGATGTGTTAAAAATAAGAGACTAGTAAATACTGGCCAACAGTAGTAACAGCCGTTATACGAGAGAGTTTTGTTAATATTCTCTAAAGAAGAGCGTGATTATTTTAATCCTTAAATGTGTAGGATAAAAGAAAAAAACATTAGGAAAAATAACAAACGTTTAAAAGATGGCTGCATTTTTTAGTTTTTCTTTTATTTAATTAATGTCAAATATTTTAACAAAAGAGTTTTTTTTTTGGAAAATAGTGTTTTTTTTTAAATTTGAGTTTTTCTAATAGGCTTTGTATTTTATATTGTGTTTTTTTTTTAAAGATAAAGGACAAGTACGGCTTTTGAAAAATATCCTTTTTTATTTAAATATTTTTATTGAGTCTTTTTATAAATATTACAACTGCAGAACTGAATATGTTCAGTTATAAAATATAAAATCGACCCACAATAGATTTTTTGTACCTATAAAATAATGACATACATATTTTTATACAAAATTTCAATAATTCTAAGGATTCAATTGAGTTTACTTGTGAACCATATAGATACAAAAGGGAACAACAACATTGCTTTGTCTATAAAAAATTACATTCAGAGAATGCATTTGGACATTTTAGTTGAGGATGCGAGCAAAGCTAGGGCTTGATATTTTTGCATAAATTAATTACGAATTTAAAAAAGGACACATTTATTACACTTAGTTTTTCAATCTGACAATATGAAATTACATATGAATGTGTAACTACACCATGTATGTTTATAATTTACATTATTCATAGGCCATGTAAGTATTTCATATATAGTGCATACATACATATGTATGTATGTACATATATATGTACATATATACGTATCTCTACTACTTATGTAGTTATATGGTGTTAATATGATTCGTAAATTTAAATTTAATAAAAAGCAAATTATTTTATTTTTGCACATAATTTTAATTTAACCTCTATCCAATAAAAGAATTAACTTCATATTGGACAACTACATACCTTCAAACATACAAATGTAAATATTTACATACATTTGTACATTTTACGTTTTTTACTTATGATAATGTATCACCATTAAATGATTCAGTTACTTGATTTCCCACTATAATCGCTTCTTCCATCCATATACAAACCAAACATCAAATATTAAAACAACAAATACCTATGACGTCATTAGGTTGTACGCAAAAAAACGGATTGTACGGAAAAATGCATTTTAATCTTATATTTACATCATACAAACATAAACAGAGAGGCAGCGATTTCAATTATGGAAAAACTGTATGTAGTAGAAAACAATTTTGGTGTAATTGATGCTAACCTTATGCATGCAAAATGTGTTTAAGCATAAGCTAAATTGCACGTTTAAATATTAACGAGAAGCTTCAAGATTATTCTACAATTTTTTTATGTTTGTTTATTTATGCATCACAATCGACACAAAAATGTTAAGTTAATGCGGCAGTTTTTTTAAATAACATGTTAAATATATATTGAGAAATTATTTTGACTGTTAGAAATTTTAATAAAATCTAATTTAACTAAATTTATTTTTAATTGGTACATTCGAATAGGGAAGGACGCGCTGATTATAACCAGAAAAGGTTAATATAGCACAAAAAGAGCTGAATTGGCATCACTTATAGGAGTCATAACCTAGTTTACATTTACTCAAGACCCACATACATATTCATACGCAATTATTATGTAGAAATATGTATGTTTAAAAGTGACGTGTTTTTTGCGTATTTATGGGTGAGTAGGTAATGGAAAATTAAATAACTTCTTTATTTTGGTATTTTGTCTGCAGTCTAGTCAGTTTAGTCTACAGTTTTTACCATAATCTAGTTAACATACATATACATATACATATGTATGTATGTATGAATAATATGTATATATGGTCTAGTCTATAGTTTAGTCCTTCTTTGATTCCTTTAGCTACGGTCAAATATTTGCTTAAAAGAGCGTTACCACTAATTTTTGCAAAGAATTGTTAGACACTGTTGGCCCTTAAAAGGCAAAATAAAAAAAAATATTTCCATTGAGATTTTGATAATCTTAAAGATACATATACAACATATGTATGTATGTATATCCGAATAAACAAACGAATTAAAAATTTACTTTTTAGTGAACACGTCTTTTTCCTAAAATGTTTGACTAATGTAATATAGCTTTAGCTTAATCTATATCTTAGCATGGTCTATTCCATTCTATAGTATAGTCTGTTGATGTCGATTATAATATTAAAAATGGTGACGGTAACCATGTGATAATGATGATGTTGTTGTTGATGTAAAGAGTGATAAGCGATTGATGTAAGCATAAGCATAATTTGACCTAGTTTTTGCTTTAAGCTTAAATAAAAAAATATGTCTGTATATGGATGTGTGTGAGTGTGTGCAATGACAACTATTTCTATGTTTTTGCGTAAAACAAGTATCACACAAACAATTTACATATATCCATACATCTATATGTAGGTTCATGTATGTATGTATGAATGTATGCACATATTTACTTTGCTTAAACTAAAGTAAATAATTGTTTGGGGGAGATTTTTTTTGAAATAGGTATGTAGTCAAAAAATTAGCGGAAACTTAAAAAAAAATGTATGTGCAAAAAGTGTTTGTGTGTGCTAAATTTTTATGAATAGAACATTGGAGGATATGTGTGTGCGGTTGGGTTAACAACTTACAACACATACAAGGATTTTGTTTGTATTGATGTGGCGTGCATGTTTAAACGCAGTACATGTGAGGGTATGTAATTTGTTAACAGTGTAAATAAAAGAAAAATACCCACGTTTGTATGTATCTACGTAGGTATAAGCAAATTCAGTGTAAAGCATCATTTGCTTAAGCATAAACGTAAGCGTTAACAAACGTGCCGCTTTTGCATTATGTTTGCAACTTTGAGATGCAGTTACATTTATATTATTAAAATAATAAAATTACTTAAGCAATAAAAAATTAATTTACAAATACGTATGTATGTAGATATGTAAGTAATTCTTCAAAAAATTTTATTCTTATTCAAAAGCTGATGTTTCTACTTAAATTATATAAATACGTAACAAGTCATAAAAAAAAATTAAACGAAAACACTTTTGAAAAAAATTGCTTGTTTTCCTAACATATTGTGTTTATATTAAATATTGTTAAAAACATCGTTTCACAGAAACAGCACTGCTTCAAAGAAATGGTAATAATATACCATTTAAGCCGCAAAATAATTTTTTTCATATATAAAACAAAAATGTTAAGTCCATTTTTCTAAAATAAGATATGGTAGCACTGCCTCCAAAAACACATATTATAAATATGTTAGCAAACTACAACAGGATATATGGACATCATTACAGAATATTTGTTTGCCGAAATGACGTGTACTGTTATTTTTTACATTTTATCCAGAGTTTAGTAACAGGACCAATGTAAACTTAACCTAAATTACTGTAAAATTAACTTAACATTAACAGATGAAAACAAACACAAAATGTTAAATTTAACAGAGAATATTTCAAATAGAGAGCAATAGAACATGTAAACAAAGTGCTCAATTGAAATAAAACAACAACAACAGCAACAACAGTACGAAAAGTTGCATAGGAAAATGTTATTATACGGGGTTTTAAATAATAAGCACATGCATGTTTTGGAGCTCATTTAAAGTACAGCCGGTGCTCGCATAAGTTGTGCTAAATAAAAGGAAAGTGATTAAAAATAAAAGGCACAGAAACGCTAGTATAATAAAGAAGGCAAAAAATAAATAATAAAAAAGTAATTGTTAAATGGGTAATAAACAAAAGATTTAAAATAACTAAAATTATACAAGTGATTTTAAAATAATATACACGCGTAGATAGAAATAAACTAAAAACTTTTTTTAATTGGAGACTTGAGTTGTGACTTTTTAGTGTAGTGTTTAACAAAATAAATTCCTGCAATAACAACAACACAAAAATGGAAGCTGACAACAAAAAGCCTTTCAAAGTAAGATGTTTTTAAAATCTTATATTAGTTTTTAGTATTTTTTTTCAGTATTTCTTATATATAAGTATATATACATATATGTACAAACAAAAAAATAAAAAATGTTTAACTCCAAATTTTTTTTTAGCTAAATATGTAAATACATATGTACATACATATATATTTTTGGGCGTCTCTATGAATTTTTTCGCCTGTTTTGTTTTCTTTGTTGTAAATTTACTCTGTGAGTGTGTGTGCGTTTGAAGTTAAATGTGTCAGAAACTGGGTGAACTCAAAACAAAATTTTTTTTACGTTTGTTGTTATATACGCCAGCCTGTTTGTCAGTCTGTCTGTTTGTCATTTTGTATACACACATTCCTTTATACATACATAGGTATATACATGCATACATTTATCTTCATATTTTCCTTATTATTGTTGTTCTTGTTTATCATTCATTATTTATTTAAGAGTAATTTTTGTTTTTATTAAATTTTAAATTCTCTTTGTATGTTAGTGAAAAATAATTTAAGAGAATTATGCAAAAACAAAACTATTTATTGTTTTTAACACATTTTATTATTAAATAATTTTTTGGTTCGTTGGCTCATATGCAAGGCTGGAGATGTGAAGTTTTAAAATAACGACCCTTGTCACCTCTGGTGAAGGGTATAATCATCTTGTTTATTAAAAATATTTAAACATATTTTGATAGGTATTTGAGATTATCAAAACTTGATGACACTTTATTTTTAAAAGTAGGTAGGTATTAAGTAAAATAAGCTTTATGTTTCCGCGTTGTAAAAACCAATTTTATTAAGTACCTATGGAGATTTGTTGTTTTTTTTCAAGCGAAACTCCCATCTCTGACTAGTATATTATTTGGTTTCTTTTATTTAAAATAAATATGCAATTTGACTGTTGTTCTTAATTTTATTACTTTAATAAAATATTTTTAATAACTTTAAAAATATTACAGAAAAACAATTGTACATTTTTACAATTTCCTTAACATATTTTAAAGTACAAACTAAGACTTTCACGCTAAGCCTAGATATTCTTTTAAAATAATACCTATAATAAAATAACATAATTCCTTTTTACAACTATTATTTCAAAAGTTATTAAAATTTGTTTATGCTTTACTCAACGAACCATTCATTTAAAAAAGCTACAGTACCTTGCAATTACAATGTAGTAAACATTTTTGCTTTGTTGTAAGAAGAAGAAGAAATGAGAACAAAAAAAAAAGAAAATATGAGTTTTGACTCATCCTGATCGTCTTTTGCAAGCCTAACGGCGAAATTATTTTATTCACTTATTTTATTCCAAAGAAATTCCTTTTATAGCTTCTATATAGACACCAGGATCACATTTTTCTTTGATAACAGAATTTTGAGAACCATAGTGCCATATTCATAAGTATTGTTAAAATTAAATGGCTCTGCTTAATTTGCACGGTACTGTATACACAATAATTTTTACAGCATACCCTTTTGGTTAACTCTATTTCAATATATTTAAAACAGTTTTTATGTGTTTTTTTTAATTACTCTTCATCATATCTGTATTAATATGTGTTGAGTGTTTTCTTATGTTGGTTTTGTTGTTTTATTGAACCAACTCACTCCCTACGGCAAAGAGTACTGAAATTCAACACAAACGTATAAATGTTTGTTTCAAACAACTTTGGCATACTTTTAGGGGCTATTTGCAGTTAATAGGATTTTTTGAAAAGAACGTAATTGAGAAAATTATAAGTAAACTCTTAATAAAAAGTTTAAAGTGAAAATAAAGACAAGAGAAATCGAAAAGCAGCGATTATTAAAAAAAAAAAATCATAATACAAAGGTGAATAAATTAATAAAGAAATTTAGAATGAAGAAATTTTTCTTGAGTAGGTATAAAAGAAAAAGAAAAGTAATGGTTCTGTTTATGATTTTCTAAGACTTTAAATTATTAATTTACAAGCCGACTTAATTAGCTTAGCATTTTTCAAATGGTTTAAATACAATTAAAATTACCTTTTAAATTAGGAAAAAATGAATTCTAAACGAAAAACTTTTTACTTTCACAAGTTCATACTGGGCTTTAAGGTTTTTTTTTTTTGTAATTACTGACTTTTACCTCGTATTGCAATACGTTTCGATTGGCATAATTAAACTTTTTTGGTTGCTTTTTCGAATGTTTTATTAGTTTTACCTCTTTTAGGTTAAGTTTACCTTGTGATTTTATTATCACATGGCGTCAACTTAAAATGTTTTGCAAGTACAGCTAACGGAGTAAATATTTATTTGTTGCTCAACATTAGAAATCTTTTCTTAGTAGAGAAAAAGGTGTTAAGCTTCAACAATGCTCTTTATTGCAAATGTTTTCGGCTCTTCAATAAATTAAATCCCTAATTTTATTACATTTGAACAATAAATAAGAAAAATAAATATGAATTTCAATTGATATATTTTTTTAACTCGAATCATGTGTTTGTCACATTTATTGAGATCTTATGTCCCTCTTAAAAAGCTTCTTGGGATCATCATCAAAATCATCATTTGTAAAAGGATGATTTTAGAATTTCTAAGTACGCAATATATATTTTTTTGTCATATCTCTTGGAATATGTAGCGATTTCCACTAAAAACATCTCGGTTTTTAAAAATAAACCCCCGTTCCCAAACCTTTAAGAAGAGTAAGAGTAGCTGCCAAATTTTTCCAGCGTTTTCTGATGCAAAATGCGTAATATTATTCTCTTTCAAACGCAATAAAACTGTGTGAGTGGGTAGCGATTTTTATCATATCTAAACCTTCTAATTTTTTTTGTCATTTTACCTGAAATGTCATATTCAATAACAATCTGTTTTTAATATTCAATGATGGAAAATAAATCATTAGGGAAATTAAGAGAATTTTCGGTAGAAAATTTGAACAAATATTGATTTAATGTTTATTTATTATTTGCCATCATTTTTATCTGTTAAAAAAAAGACGTAAAATTTTCAAGGTCTTTTTGTACTAGAAAAAAAAAGTTTTTAATAAAACACATTAAGCACATACATACATACATACATACATACATATGTACATTCATATGTAATTAAATTAATTTTTTTTTGTTTGGCGAAATGGAATATACAAAATTTAACTAGAAGAAATGTTTTTAAAAGGTTACAGAATTGATTTCAATCCATATACATATGTACATATATTCCCATATTTATAAACAGTTTTTACATAAACCTTTAATCAAATAATTGATTATGAATAAGGCCAGTATCGTTTATATAAGTTCTTTTGAATACATTTTTTTTTTAAACCAATTAAACTAAACGAATCATTAATTAATTAAAAGCTTATAAACTTATCGTTATTTGGAACATCAAAGAGTTGTTTAATGAGTGTATTGAAAACATGTTTACGTAATTTTTCTATTTTTTAGATTTGGCTATAGGTTTCGTAAATTTTTTCATATTAATTAAGAAATTAATATTTTTTATGCAAGATATTTTTGTTTAATTTTTTTAATTTTTTCAAAGCAGTGCTGACTTTAATCAGCGTTTTTTGTAATTTTGCTAAAGTTTTTTGGTAGTTAATATACATATATATGTATATATAGAGTGTTATGTGGTTGGGCTTGACCATTCCTACTTCATTGCATAGTCATGTTAAAATACTACATAAACAAAATCTATTATTTATCGGTATTATATGAATTATATTCAGTTTATGTTACAGACTCCTCTTAACTCTTTCGAATGATTTTAGACCACATTTGTTTGAGTTATACAATGATAAGAAAATTTCATACAAAATCCTGCTTACCACCCCTCTATTGGGTGCCCTCTTGTGCTCCCAAGAACGTTGTGCAACAAAAATAATAATAAAAAAAAACCGTTAAAAACTCTTGTTGATGTTTGAACCCATTCATAAAAGTTCTTATAATTCATACAATTTATTGAAGCTTGAACTTCTAAGTGAAGGTTTTTTTCTCTTCTCTCTTCTTTACGAAGTTTTTTTTATGGTTTTGTTTGCTCTTCTGTAAATTTGGTCGTTATTTGTTGGCTTTGTTGTACATGTTTTATAGTGCGTGTGTGTGTGTGTGTCTATGCTTCTAACATATCAAACACAAAGTAGAACAAAAACGATAAACTTTTATCATTTTAACTTGTTAGAATTTTTCTCTTTTTGGTAAATAGGTTTTTTTTATTGAGTTAAATTTCTTTTTAATTTAGTTTTTCCAAAACAGAAGATATTTGCTCTAACAAGATAAACCCCGAAAATAAAAGCGTAGAACTTTTAAAATAATTATTTGGTTATTCTCTCTAAAGAAAATTTTATTTCAATAATTTAAGATTTTTAATATGTTTTGCTTTAAAGTTTAACTGGAGTAACGTTATATTAATAGGAAAGACCAAAGAGTAGATTCTTAACATGGACTACAGCATATACTTTACACATGTCTATAAACTAGACTAAAATCTATTTTTTTTAAATATTTTCATATTAAATTTTTTTTAAGCGCTTTATGCTGACCACTAAAATGTTCTTTTTGAACAAATGAAAAGTTAATAAAAAATAGTTATTTCGAAAAAAAGGTAAATATTAAAAACTAATGATGCTTATATTTTGGTTGTTATTTTCATTTATATTTTTCTTTTCTTTTGTCAAATTTTACATTTTTCTTTGTCTGCTGCAAAAGTGAGATATTAATTGTCATTAAACACAACGCAGGGAAATGGTAAAAAGAAACTGAAGCATACATGAGGGCAAATACAAAACATTTAATTCAAGCACAAAACTGGGGGCACTTTAAAGCAAAATAATAAAAATTAACTAAAATAAAAAAACTTTTACCCCCATATTTATAAACAATTTTTAAATTTATTAAATGTTTAGTAAAAGAAATTTGTCTAACAAACCTTTAATAAACTTAAAAATTTGTTATGAATATGGGGGCTTATATCTATCCAAATGTTTGATATTTTTTTAATTTTTGATAACCTAAAATTTATTACCTAATTGGCAATATATGGATGTATGTATATACATATGTTTTGATTGCTCAGGAAATTGTTTTCGATAAGTTTATAAAAATTTTTGTGTTCAGCTTTTAACTACGTATTTTGGCATTGTCATAAACACTAATTTCCTGCTATATACAAGTACAAGTACATAAATATGTAGTTTGTTATATATTTTAAAATGTTTATTTCAGAAAAATTGTGTTGTTTCTGTTGTTTGGCGGCAAATTTTTCTTTTAGTTTTTTATTTCCCGTTTGAGACATTTGTGATTTATATTTATGATATCCTTTGTTCAGGCATTTTTGCTGGATATATATGTATAATAGAGAAAATATATTGAAAAATATAAAAAAAAAATAAATAGTTTTTTTTAGACAATTTAAGTTAAAACGAATTTGTCGTATTCAGGCAAATCGTTTATGAGTTGACTATTAATTTAACTTCTTGGCGACAAAATAACTGTAGTTTAGTTAACAATTGCAACTGTTAAAAAAAAAATGTTACTAAAAATTGAGTTCAATAATTTGTTTACTTTTTTAGTCAGCCAATCGCTATCGTTCACCCCTATCGTAAATAACAAGTGGAATTTTTGTTCCATTGACATTTTTATTCCCCTCGAAGGGAAAAATGCTATCGTGAATTTCCCGTGAAATGTTTGTTTCCTTCATGGAACAATAAAGAAAGTATCAGTGCGCAGTGAATGTAAATAAAGAAAAAAGTGTAAATAACGTGTAAGTTTTCCCATATGATATTCAATATATCACAATTTCAAAAAATATATGAACTTTAAGCCAATATAAAATTTTAATAAATTTATGGATTAATAAGTTCAATAAATAATAGAATATGACAATTTTAATGTATATATAAATACATTATTAAAAAAAATAAATATTTATATGATTATGTGTACATTTCCTTTGCAAAAATGAAGTGAAAATATTAAAGGGAAAAGCAAAAAAAATACAAGGGAAATAACTATTCATGATCAGGAGAATTTTTGCTGCGAACATTTTTTTCACGTTATTCTCGACTGAATTACCTCAAACATTTTTTTTCATGATAGTCGGCGTTTACACGAAGACACAATTGGAAAGAAAACATTTAGTTTGGTAGCAAAATACGTGTGGGGAAGAGAGAATCAATTTTGTGTTCGGTACTCGTTGTTATGCTTTGTTTTAATTTTCTCTGCTCTATTTCTTTTTGGTTGTTGTTGTTTTGTGTGGTTTTTACAACTAATACTGGAATGTTTCCGACAACATGTTCGTCTGTGTGAATGAGAAAGAAACAACAAAAGAGAATTCCAGAAGATTTCCTTCCAATTGTGTCTCCGTGTAAACCCCGACATAGCAAATAAGTGAAAAGTTGAAAAATTACGAGGGAGAAATTATTTACGATAGGGGTGGTTAAAAAAAACAGGTAAATTACTACAGGTGTCCAGTACTTTGTGTTAATTCGTACATTAAAATTGTAAAAACATGGAAAAACTGTATT